>PVIU01009276.1:0-77444 GCA_004026605.1 Ondatra zibethicus
AGGCTGACGCTCTTCCCTCAGTGCATTAAGGGACCAGGGAAAAGGCTATTAAAGGTCGATAAAGAAGTGGGTATAAGGGATGGGTGACTTCTTATTAAAGAGCAAATTAATATCAAAGGGAATGCTTTATGCTATTTACTATTATTAACATTGTTTTGACAATGCTCTTCCTGCCTTGGGGTTATGGCCTTCTAATCTGTCCCAATCTCAGTGCCCTGGTGACTGATTCCCCAAATGCAAGGAGTTTCCCAGCTCCTTGACTCAAAACCAATAATGCACACACCAGAGGAGCCCTTGCTACAAGCCCATGTGACAGCATGTCGGAAATCTATGGTGCCTCCAGGAGTGGCTGTCAGGGAGGGCTCCAGGGAGGTGGCAGGGGCCCTACGTCCCCAAGAGGCATGACTCTGAGCCCTCAGGCGGACATATGGCTGGATGCTTTAGTAAATAGGAAATGATAGGCCCAGAAGATGTTGGGGATGAGATTTTTGATAGTAAAGATGGTTTTAGCTCCCCTAAACTGTGTCTTTGAGGGTCCCATTAGGTAGGTTGTGCGCAGCCTCCCTCTGTACCTGTCCATCGTCCCAAGGAGGAAGAAAGAGCTGGAGAGAAATGTCATTTATAGGTAATCTAGACTGCTGACCATGGAATGGGTTTAACTTTTGAATTAATGAAATAGAATTAGAGCCCTTTAAAAAAAGTTCCTTGTACTAAACAGACACACCATGATGCACACCAGAGAGACAGCGTGCAAGAGTTGGTGTTGTCATCCGTCTGGCAATGTGGTCATTTAAGCAGATTTTATGCCAGATATTTTAAGCCTAGGAATTTATTACCCAGAAATGGACTCTACAGGAAAAGACGGAAAATAGTCCAAGTGCCCATTTCCAGGGAAGGCTAAGCTGTAGAACCCTTAGCAGGCTCCCATACTTGCAGAGATGTGAGTTTCATGATGTTTTTAAAGAACTCGATCATGGAATATCTATCATCTGCAGGAATATGAAAGAATGCCAGTTTGAAACTGGAATCCAAACATTCTCAAACAAGCAAACAGGAATCCCAAACCAGGCCCTGTGGGCAGTAGAGATATGTGTCTTTTACCCTACCTGTGGTAGATGAGGGACAAGCAGGACAGAAAGGGATGGATCGTGATAGTGAGACAGATGTCAACGGTTGGACAAAACTGCAATGGACAGGGCCACATCACAAAATGATGCTTGAGAGTTTTAAAAAAATGTTTTACTATTTCTTGTATAGGTGTTTTTGCCTGTTCTGTCTATCACATGCATTCCTGGTGCCCTCAGAGGACAAAAGAGGGTGTCAGGTCCTGTGGAACACAGATAGTTGTAAGTGGCCATGTGGGTGCTGAGAATTGAACCTGGGTCTTTTGGAAGAGCAGCCAGTGCTCTTAACCTCCGAGCCATCTCTCTGGCCCAGGGGCATGATTTATCATGGGTTCTAAGAGCCCCTAACCAGACCGTACTTGACACTTGGTTCTCAGCAGACACTGGGAAGATGTTGATGTTGTAGATGACCTTTTGTTTGACTTTTAAAGAAAACAGGGTGCAGAAAAGACTTGAGTTTGGGCAGTGAAGGTGGCAGCTGGCTTCATTCCCCTCTCTCTCAGCAGGGAGCCAGCAGACAGCTTGGAGGAGAGATGCGCAGAAATGGCAGGGAGGCTGGCTGAGGAGGTAGGGGCTGGTGCCATGACTGTTCTAGAGCGAGGGAGCAGGGGTGTGACCACACTCGGTTTCATCTTGAACTTCCCTGGCTGAGTGTTTTCTTCCATGCATTCTGGGGCTGTGAGAGCCCTGGGCTGTCTCCAGCCTAAACATCCATCTCGGTGGTCCATCCATGCTGTAGAATATTATACGGTATGAGAAGCGGAGAAGCCCTACACAGTTGTGAGCCACTACAGTGTAACTGAACCCTGAGAAGAAACGTCACCACGTAATGTTGGGTTCAGGGCTGGAGGAAGGGAAGGGGAAGTGGCACCAAGCAGGACTGGCCTCTCCCAGGGGACAAGAATGTTCTCACCATTGGCTTTGGTGATGCTTGCACAACTCCGCGGCTGTCCTGGGAACCAGTCAGCTCTGTGCTGAGTGGTGTTGAAATGCTGCCTCGGTAGAGCTGTTTCCAAAAAAAAAAAAAAAAAAAAAAAAAGTAAAATAAAAATCCACCAACAAAAAACAAAAATCCCAGCACCCAAGACACGAGAGATCCACAAAGCGTGTCCCACACACCTTACTGCAGAGGACAGGTGGCTTCTGGGTGGTGTGCTTTACAGTTGGCTGCCATCCCCATAGCTGCTTCCTCAGGAGCAGGCGTTCCTCTGTGAGGCTCCTGCGCAGAGAACGGGCATGTTCCTGCTCAGGCTTGGCACTTTGCCTTGGCCTGTGTTATTCTGGCACCTCCTGTCACCTCCCTGCCCTCCCAGTCATTCCTGAGGGGGGCACAGACGTCCCCGGGAAGGCGGGTTTTATTCAGATTGCCTTCCTGGGGCGCCGTGTCTTTTGGGAGCTTCTGTGTTGTATTAGCCTTAGCCTCCCAACGCTGTTCCCTTTTTAGCCCCATCATCCCCGTCATCCTCCTGCCCACTCAGTTTCCTTTTATTTTCCTTCCTTTACAGCTACTCTGAACGTCCCACCCCACTGGCTTAGTGACAACTCTCTAGAAATTGCTGTGCAGTGACTAATACCAACAGGATACTTGAAGAAAGCCTCACAGGAGACAGGAGAGACCTGGATCCCAGGCATGATTACTCGTGACTGGAAGAGCTGTAGCTTCCCAGCAGGAGTGACAGTCCCTGTTGGTGTCTGGGCCCCTTCCTTTCTTCCTTCCTTCCTTCCTTCCTTCCTTCCTTCCTTCCTTCCTTCCTTCCTTCTTCCCTTCCTTCCTTCCTTCCTTCTCATTTATTTAGGGAGCAGCATTCCAGCGCAAAGACAGAGATGAGTTAGGACCCACAGATGTGGACTAATTTGGCCTCCCAGCTCCCAAACTCAGGAGCTCCGAGTATCTGACTATAAACTTCCTCTGAGGGTTAAACTTTGAGAGGGAAGGAGGCAGTTTAGGGTAACACAAGATAATCACCTTAGGGACCTCTGTTTGTTGGGCTGGGCCTGAAGTTGGTGGTGGTATAGCTCTGGAGCCCAGAATGGGCAGGGCACTGTACCCAGAGTAGGGCACCCACCATGGCTTTTGGAAAGCAAAGCCATCCACAGTAGTTTCTTGTTCAAAGGCAGGATAATTACTTCTGCTCCCAAAAGTTGCCTATCTCTAATAGCAGTTGTTATGCATGGAGCTTTGCAACCATGTCCTAGGTATGTCATGTGTGTACATGGCCATGTGAAGCTTCCTAAGTGCAATGATAATGGCATCTGATTTTCAATAGTTTTGAAAATGTACCTGGATCTACTTTGGAGGCTTCACACAACTAACTTAAGGACTAGCGATCAATACTCCTGCGGGGCCCGCTCCTAGGAGCTCAGCTGGCTTGTCCTTTGCTAGTAGACAGTGTAGGTGCCCAGCACACGGGAAGCTGGGCCACAGCCCTACCCGGTGAGCACCATCAAAGACAACGGTGCCAACACTTCTCTGACTTCGCTGGAAGCCAGTTACTCCTGTGACACTGCTAGGTGCCATGGCTGGTGGAGGTGAGCACAGGCATAAGGAGACCAGACCAGAGAGCAAAGAAAGGTTCCTGCATCCCCTCTGCAGGAATCAGGACAGAGCAGAGTGTCCTGACAATGTTGTGATGGGTCCAGGGTCAGGACAGGCCTCCCACATCATTCAAGTTTGAGCCTGTAGGACTATATATGAGTAGGTCCCTTCTGTGGCTTCTGCAGTATAGATAGACCCTGAAGGCCAGATGGGATGTGATAATACAACTCTATTGGGTTGACATGTGCAGACAGCTGGATGGAGCCCTCTGCAGATATATTGACCTGGGGCTACAGTTTGGGACAGCTGTGGACCCCGTGATATCTCCCTGTATTTGGAAGGCCTGCAGGCTGACAGTGGGAGGTTTACTGTAAGGAGACCATATTCTCCTTTGATGTGGGGAAGTTGCTGCCTTCTCCCTCTTTGGGAGATTTGATGACAGAACATGATATCAGCCCCTCAAGAGTAGTCTTTTCTTCACTAAATGGCATCTCCAAAACAGGCTCCCAGTGTGGTATGTGGCTGTGATGGTGGACCTACCCTGTGGCCCTCCAATAAATTTTTCGGGAGATAGGTGGGCCAGTATGCCTGTGGTGTAGGAGTATTTTTGTTTGTGTGTTGCTTTCATTGGATAATGAATAAAGAAACTGCCTTGGCCTAGTTGACAGGACAGAACTTAGGTAGGCGGAGTAGACAGAACTGAATGCTGGGAAGAAGGGCAGAGTGGCAGATGCCATGGATCTCCTGCCTGAGATGGATGCTGGTTAGAATCTTGCTTGTAAGCCACAGTCACGTGGCAATACACAGATTAATGGAGATGGGTTAAATTAATATGTAAGAGTTAGCCAATAAGAAATTAGAGCTAATGGGCCAGGCAGTGTTTAAATGAATACAGTTTCTGTGTGATTATTTAGGGTATAAGATAGCCGGGCTGCTGGGACAGAACAAAGGGACCCCTCCTCGTGCAACATGCCTGCTTTCTGTGGGTGCCTGTGTCTGCCTCCACAGGGCCCGTGGCACTGTCATCCCAGGAGTCTATGTTGTACATCACCCATTTCAGTTCCCAGGCAGATTCTAAGCACACATCAAGGGCGTTTAACCCGTCATTCGGAATCTCAAGAAAGCGTTTGATCTGCTGACACACACAGTTCTGTTTAGGGTCTGCAGTGTGGTCTTGAACAGACTATGTTGCATCCAGAGGGAGGGTGGTAGATACCCAGCTGCCGTTCCCTGGATGGCTCACCTTCTGGCACCGTTGCATGTAACCCACCTTCCTGAGTTGGGCCCAGCTTGAGGGTGGGTGCATTGGGCTCTTTGGTGGCAGGTTGACTTTCGATGGTTGGAGCTTAGAAAATGTGAGTGTAAGTTAGGTCTGGCATCTTAAGTTGTCACACCGTGACTAGCACTGATCTAAAAAAACAAAACATAAGCCAGGAGGTGGTGGCGCATGCCTTTAATCCCAGCACTTAGGGAGGCAGAAGCAGGTGGATCTCTGTGAGTTTGAGGCCAGCCTGGTCTACAGAGTGAGTTCCAGGACAGCCAGAGCTACACGCGCGCGCGCACACACGCACGCGCACACACACACACACACACACACACATATAAATCCTGTCTTGTAAAACCAAAACCATCCAAACGAACAAACCAACAAGCAAGCCAAAAAAAGCCAAAATATACAAACAAAACATTTGAATTCTCCAGGGTTTGATACTTTGATCGACCAAGTCACTTGGGCCATTGACAGATGAGGGAAGTGTCAGCGTTCCTAGGTGAGGCTGGAAGAGGCCTGATTGACACAACTTGAAGAATATAAGGCCAGCAAACAGACTGCATGGCACTCACATGAAGAAGTCATTTTATGTGCTCCGTAGTCCAGTCTGAGTTTCATGGAAGCACAGGTTGGTTATGGGGACAAGAGCAAAGCCACTGTGAGAACCTGTTAGCCTCGTAAAAATGACCTGCTTTTAAATAGAGGGTGTTTTGCATTTTAGTATCTCGGGTATGCTATGTGCTATACTTGATGCTTGAGTAACCTATGACAAGCCTGTGTAAACACACACACATGTGCATTTTTCTCTGGAGAGCCCATTGCCAGTATTTACTAGCACCCCAGCTCAGCATGGTCCCTTTCCGTGCTGGCTTTGCCTGGAGTTAGGCAATCATGAAGGTTGGGACTGTTACTCCTATGCCTCTGTCTGCCTCCCAAAGCTTCATTCCATACAGACCATTCTCTCCATGTCTTGTAGGCAGAGATTCTGTTCTCTTTGCCCACCTCCTACCCCCACCCCACCTCTTTGTCCATAGCCTCTGAACGAGGGAGGCATGTCTCTACCCACTGAGGCAAGGCGTGTTTCTACCCATTGCAGTGAAAACATGTCCCACCTCCTCTGCCAGCCTACGATTCAGATTGCCTAACCTCGGGTTCTTTGCACATGTTTGCAGGCAGTATCAGTGTCCTGGGTTGGGAGGACTAAAATCTGCTGCAGTGTTTGAAGCAAATTTAATGCAAATTTGGAGCGATTTAATGCAAAACCCCTTTATCGTAAACCAAGAGTCGCTGGTTTCCTGCTATGTCTGTGATCTGGTTTATGAGGAGCAGCTCTTGACAGAAACCAGTGTTGCCAACCTGGGCTGTACCCCGGAGCCACTCAGGAGCACTCATGCCTGGTTCCTGAAACCCTTGACCCATTCCTCCAATAGAATTTGGACTCTGGGTGTACCGTGGGTGTTTGTCTTGTGAAGGACCTCCAGAGGTTGTACTGTGAGGGAAGTCTAGCACCACCTCCGTTGTCAGCGTAAAGCATGAACACCTGGGATGGACTCTTGGGTCCTGAACTGAAGGTGTCACTATCGGTTTTGTTTGGTATGTGGGAAATACCCAGCACAGGATTAGCCTTTAGGTGCAGAGAGCCTGTGGACCTGTGCTGTATGTCCATAGGAACGACTTTATACAGTGAGCCTATATACATCTATATACAGTCTATATATACATATACATACATACACATGCACGCACACACACACACACACACACACACACACACACCATATATACATCTATATACAGAGAGCCTGCGGACCTGTGCTGTGTGTCCATAGGAACGACTATATACAGTGAGCCTATATATGTCTATATACAGTCTATATATACATATACATAATACACATGCACGCACACACACACACACCCACACACCATATATACATCTATATACAGAGAGCCTGCGGACCTGTGCTGTGTGTCCATAGGAACGACTATATACAGTGAGCCTATATATGTCTATATACAGTCTATATATACATATACATACATACGCACGCGCACACACACACACACACATATATACATCTATATACAGAGAGCCTGTGGACCTGTGCTGTGTGTCAACAGGAACGTCTATATACAGAGTGGTCGTTTCCTTGTCTATGTGTGAATTTGGATGGAATCATGCGGAACCCCAAGTTTCTTCCTGGTGTCTGTGGCTTGTAGCATAGTTGCTCGCGAAACGTTTGTGGGTGTATCCTCGTCTCCTGGGGATGTGTCTATGGAGACATTCTCGTCTTTTGTGAATGCCTATCTCCATTATTTTAGTTCATTACCCTTGGCTTGTCAGGTTGCCACTCTCATTTATTTGACATTTAAACGAGTTAGAAGCAGCCACATCGGTTCCCTGATGTACTCCCACAGAGCTTCTGTTTCTAATCTCAAGGACTCCAGAATTTCCATACTAGTTTCCCACACGCTGCTCAGGAATCAAAATGCAAAGACCAGCTGAGGCCCAGGCTGGCCACTACGATTCAGGGTTCAGGAGAGAGTCCAATGAGTGGAAGAGGTAGGCAGGCTGAGCCTCCAGGGCCTGAGTCCCACAGGAAAGATACAGGCTGTGGTGGTGGGAGGGGCCTGTTCCTCTTATTTGCTGAGCTGACTGATGACCTGCAAACTCCTCCTACTGATGCTGGCAGGAGCCCAGCTGTGAGATGTGGCTCAGTAGACTTGTTTATCAGGATTCTTCCAAGCATGGGTCTTGGATGGGATAGAGCCACCCAGGGTTAAATCCCTCTTGATTCATACTTATTTCTTCTGCTGAGAAACCTTTTCTGGGAATTTGTAGTCTATCCATGCAGTTGCTACTCTTAATGGGGGTAGAAAATATGGCCTCATTTCTGCATCTTTATAAGTCTTCATGGACGACTCATTATTATGTCTGATTCATTATTTAATATCACTTGCATAAGATGTCTGGTAAATCCCTCCTGGAGAGCTGGTGCATTTCATTTTAATAAAAAAGGATAATAAAATTATGTTATACCAGTTCCCAGCAGCTCAGTGGAATGCTCTTCCCACAAGCTAGGGATGGGTGAATGTAATTTCCCTTATTTTTGCCATTCTCAATCTCCACATAACAATCTTGCTTGATGCTCATCTTTCTCACTGTAAAGAGCCTCCTGTCCTTTGTGGGAACTGAGGACTCTGAGAAGTAGTGATGGCCACTGTGTAGGCTCTTCCCAGGCGCCCACTCTGTGTTGGAGGCTGGTGGTGCCTGAGCTCTCTAACTCAGCATGCTCACAGACCGTGTAGTGTGATTTAGAAATCTAGACTTACTCAAATAAAAAGGCAGTGCAAATGCATTCCAAGAATAGGATATTTCAATCGCAAGTGTGTTCCTTTTGAAAAAAAAACTCTTCAGTGTTGTTGCAATACATGGTCTTGACAGATGTGAACTATGAGGCCTGATTATTGGTTCAAAGTTAAAGATGTCAATGTCTACACTGCAGACAAGCCTGGACTCTTGGCCGTCCTTCCTACCCTCCTCAGTTCAGAGCTGTTACCAGTTGCGTCTGGGAGGGAGACAGCTTTCAGCCAGCAGTCGAATCCTTCTCAGTTCCCCAAACTTAGACTCTGGTCATGCTGGCTTAGAGTTTGTTTTGTTAGCTTTCAAGTGCTGCCACTGAGTTCTGATGGTGGTTTTTAGAGTCTGGGAAATCCCTTGGCAGGGAGCAAGGATTGGGGCTGCAATATCAAGTGTGGTTACTCACACGGCTCTAAGAATGAAATCTTCCTGTTAGAAATGCTGCACCCCACTGTCTCTGGGTTATCCCCTGGAGATTGTTGCAGGCCATGTGATTGTCATATACCATCTTCATGGACACATTGATCTCAACACAATCACAGTAGTTAACTTCAATGCCTTACTCTTACTAACAGACAGTTCATACACACACACACACACACACACACACACACACACACACACACTCAACAAAGAGACCTTAGAGTTTAATGACATTATAAGATAAAATAGGGGCCTGGCACAGGTCTTTAAGCCTAGCCCTTGGGAGGCAGAGGCAGGTGGATCTCTGTGAGTTCAAGGCCAGCCTGGTTTACAGAACAAGGTTCCAGGACAGCTAAAGCTATGTAGTGAGACCATGTCTCAAATTAAAAAAAAAAAAGAATAGACCTGATAGATGTCTATAGAATATTCTACTCAAACACTACATAATACAAATTCTTCTTGGTAGCCTGTGGGATTTTCTGTAAAATAGACCACATTGTAGGACATGAAGCAAGTATTAACAAACACAAGAAAACTGAAAGTTTTTTTGTGTTCTATCTGGTCACAGTGTAGTAAAACTAGAAAGCAATAGTAAGAGAAATTGCAGAACGTACACAAACTTATATATGTATGTATATGTAAATTTGGATGGAATCATGCGGAACCCCAAGTTTCTTCCCGGTGTCTATGGCTTGTAGCATAGTTGCTTGTGAAACGTTTGTGGGTGTATCCTCGTCTCCTGGGGATGTGTCTATGGAGACATTCTCTTCTTTTGTGAATGCCTATCTCCATTATTTTAGTTCATTACCCTTGGCTTGTCAGATTGCCACTCTCTTCCTGGAATCGGCCTCCATGCCCATCAGCAAATGAATGGGTAAAGAAAATGTCTATGTACAAATGGAATATTATTCAGTCATAAAGAAGAATGGAATTATGTCAGTTGCTGGAAAATGGGTTGCACCTGGAGACCATAGTATTAACTGAAGAAAGCCAGACAGAAAGATGAATACTGTCTTAGTTAATGTTTAATACTATGAAGAGATACCATAGCCACAGCAACGCTTATGAGAGAAAGCATTTCATTGGGGCTGGCTTACGGGTTCAGAGGTTTAGTCTATTGTCATCATGACAGGAGCCATGGTGGCACTCAGACAGGCATGGTGCTGGAGAAGTAGCTGAGAGTTCTACATCTGGTTCCACAGGCAGCAGGAAGAGAGAGACACTGGGCCTGGCTTGAGCTTTTGAAACCTAAATTCCACTCCTGTGACATACTTCCTCCCCTATGACCACACCTATTCCAACAAGGCCACACCTCCTAATCCCTTCAAATAATGCCACTCCCTAGTAACCAAGTGTTCAAATCTATGAGCCTATGAGGCCATTCTTGCTCAAACTACCACAAATATCATGTTTTCTCTTATTTGTGGCTCCTAGAGATTATTTTATTTTTAAATCAGAGACAGGGTCTCTTAGTCTAGCTTTAGCTGTCTTGGAACGTGGTATGTTGACCAGACTGGCCTTGAACTTACAGAAGATTCACTGCCTCTGCCTCCCAAGTGCTGAGATTAAAGGCTCGTGTCACTATGCCTGGCCGTGCTAGAATTCCTTATAGATATGTGTGTGTGAGAGAGATGGAAGCAGAAGGAAGATTGAGAGATGAAATAAGACTAGAAGGAAGAGAGAAGGGATGACAAAAAGGGGAAGGAGCAAAACTGGGGTGAATATAGTCAGAATACATGAAATAATACATAATTGTCTTTATGAAAATCAACACTGTACAACAAATATATGCCAGTTTAAAAAATGGAAAAGAAACCCATGCAGCTTGGGAGGAGATGGAGAAGGCTCTGTAGACTCAGAAGGGTACTTGGGCATCTGTGGCCCATGTGTCTTTGACACCTAGCTGCCAGATGTCCTGCTGTCACTCAGCTGGATCTACTTACTTGGGGTAACTCACTGTTCCTCATTCTTCATGATGCAGACAGAGCCTCTCATTCTAGGGACCCTGTGAGAAGACATAGGACAGATGTGTAACAGCTCTTTTCTTCCCAGTCAGGGTGGCTTGCTAATGGATGACTCAGGACAATCATCTGCTGGCTGGGGTTGCTGTTGTCATAGCATTCGGGATGTTTCCATCCCTGTCTAGGTGGTGACCAAACTGTGTATTGCCAGTGAGTGAATCCCACAAGCTGTTGGGGACTGACTGGACCTTCTTCTAGGGAAGTATAGTTGGTATTCTCCTATTTTGACTTTCTGTGGATAATAAACAGGATATTAGGTCTGTATCTTCCACCAAAAACCATCACCCACGGGACTTTCAAAGAACATTTTCTTCCAAGAAACAGGGCAATGTGTGGCTAACAATCTACACTTCACTCTGTACTTGTTGTAAAAACATATGCTCACACAAACAAAAACAAGCAGAGACATAAAAACACAAAGATCAAACAGAATCCAAAGGAAAGCTTTAATTCACGTCATAAAGGTGTTTGCCTGGAAGTTAGTAGAGTCAGCTGCTTATCAACTCAAAATTTGTGAACTCTTCTGGAGCCACCAATCATCAACCACAGCTCTGGATGGAGAGCTCCTTTTCTGTGAGGCCAGAGCCACAGTGCTCACTCTAAGACCAGCAGGCACAGGTAAACAAGTTGTTTTGCTCCGTTCACTCCAGCAGGCAAAGGGTCTGAGGCAGGCAAAGAAAGTCAGGGGGCCAGGAGTCTGCAGCTCCCAACACTTTAATCCCAGCACTGGGGAGGCAGAGGCAGGCAGCTCTCTGTGAGTTCGAGGTCAGCCTGGTCTACAGAGTGAGTTCCAGGAAAGGCTCCAAAGCTACTGAGAAACCTTGTCTTAAACCAAAACCAAAACTAAAAAAAAAAAGAAAGAAAGAAAGGAGAAAGAAAAAATAAAAGATAAAGACTTTGTCTTGAAAAATACAAAACAAAAAGGGCAAACAGAAAACAAAACAAAACAAAGATGTAAAAAAGAGGGCTAGGAATGAAGGCTATTTGTAGAGCACTTGGCCTAGTACAGTGAAACCCAGCCCCACCCCCAGACAAATGAACTCCAGGGTATCTGAACTGGACAGACTTGGAGCCTAGAGTCCTGTCTTCTCAGGGCAGGGGTGACTGAGGTTCCACAAGACTGTATGTACCTGCTATGGGAAGCAGCCTCATACAAATTAAGACCTGTGGGATGCTCCAAGAGATAATACATTATCTCCAAGAGATAATAGGTGTTCAAAGCACTCTGGGACATCAGAAAGAAAATGTGATACAAAAAAAAATATCGCTCATTGAAAACCATCTTCTATTAACCTTCCCCTCCATTCCGTGTCTCAGGTGAACAACCTTAATGGAAAGTTTAAAAATCACCTAGATGCTCTGGAGAATTTTTGGCTGATCAGTTTGTAAGTTGGTATTGTTCTGGCTAAATTGTTTTTCTCAAAAAGGCTGAGCATATAATACCTGCTTGACGCTTAAGGAGGGTAAGGCTGTTTGGTGCTATCAGACCCAGCTGACTATAGAGCTCTGAGGAACATCTGCCATGGCATGGTTGGTTGTGTCGCTTATCAATACCAACACAAAGTGGTATTGACAGGTACCAGTGTGTGCCTTCTGTGTTGCTGGCTGTTGCGTGGCATTACCCTTGGAAAGACATGAACAAATATCTACTCACCCAAAATCAGCTGATGACACACCAAGTGCCAATGCCACCAAAATCCAGCTTGAGTTTACTGGGGTTAATTAAGAGAGTTTGGGTGGGGGGTTACTTTACAGAAGCAGGGACAATTCATAGCAACTGAATCACCAAAACCCCACCCCTAAGTTGTGGCAACTCACAAAAGCTGGAAACCCGAAGAGCTCTACAGGACTTGCAGCTCCACAAGAGGGAGAGTCTCTTCTAAGCAGCTCTTGCTGTTTGTATAATCTTGGGGTGGGAGGGAACTCGTGACCCTAGTTCGTTTCAGGGACTTCCTGAGACTTGTGAGTTGTTTACTTCCTGAATTTTCCTTAGACACCCATTAGAACTTCCAGAATCTTAAGGAGCCCTCTTCCAGGATGGAAGGTTTCAACTCTTAAGAGCCTGCTACCCAACAATAGAACATTGCTGTCTTTTGATTTGTAAGAAAACCAAACCATGCAAAAGATGAACTAGTGTACAAGGTGAAGGCACGTGCCTCCTTCCAAAGTGATGCCGCTGTTCAAGCATGTGTGACTGGTGACTGTGCCAAGCATTGTGTGGTGGGTGTGATGATGGCGTGTATGACAGCGAGGATGTTGAGTATTCCATGCTAAGTTGGTGTGTGTCCCATTTACTCTTCAGGTGAAGCCAAGAATCTTCCTTCCTACCCGGGGCCAAACAAGATGAGGGACTGCTATTGCACCGTGAACCTGGACCAGGAGGAGGTTTTCCGGACCAAAATTGTGGAGAAGTCACTCTGGTAATGCCCACTGCTGCTTTTATTGCTTCTGATTCCGCGTGTCTGCCTATCTGTGCCGGGCTGCACATGTGCGTGTTTTGTATAAGGAAGCATCCACTGGGCCCTGGGGTGGGTTGTAGTAAGCACCTCTGACCTGATGAGATCAGTTCCTGATCCGCAGGACCCTGAATCATGGGAAACTCCTGGTGGCCACTTCTTTCCCCCAGACATGAAAAGATCTGCTTGAGAAAAGTCTGCAAATGAGGCTGGAGAGATGGTTAGGCAGTTAAGAGCATTCTCTCTTCCTGCAGAGGACCCCTCGGTTCAGTTCCTAGTACCCACCAGGTGGCTCCTAGTCATCCTTACCTTCAGTTCCAGGGCATGGCACCCTTTCCTGGCCTCTCTTGGAACCAGGCATGTACACTGTGTACATATATACATGCAGGCAGAACATTCATATACATACAGTTTTTTTTAAAGTGAGAATTTTAAGGAAGGAAATATTTTAGAGCTTCCTCACCTCATACCATATTTCTTTAAAAACTTTTATGAAAACCATGCTGTGTACACAGAGCTGTTAATTGAGGAGAAGAGCCAAGAAAGCATTCGTTGGCACACTTTGAGTAAGGCAGGGGTCAGCCAAGGAGAATGGGAATGTAATGGAACTTCTAACTTGTTAGTTTATGGTCCAGGATGAGAGCTTTTTGTCTTCAGCATGAATTTTCAGCATGGTTGTGAGCCCCATCACTCTGGGGCTCAGATCTTGCCTTGCCAATAACTTGCCAGCCAGCGGAGGGTCTGTGCTATGGCTAAGAGCATGTGGGGACAGGAAGTGACGTTGTAGAACCCATAGCAGTGATCTGTGAGAGGAGGAGCAGCAAGAAAGCTATGAGCATCCCATTGAGCTAGTAAGGAGATGATACTATTATCATGGCAGGCACACCAGTCTCTGTGAGCATCCCATTGGCGCTAGCTAGTAAGGAGCCAAGACTGTTATCAAAGCAGGCACACAAGCCTCTAAGCATCCCATTGGTGCTAGTAAGGAGCCAAGACTGTCATTAGGGCAGGCATGCTAGCCTCTCTTGCGGTTCTTCAAGATCAAAGGGAACAGCTCCAAGCCAGGGACTCCACCTTTCGGGTTTAGAATTGCGGGTTGTTTGGTTTCAGAAAGCTATTCTGATTTTGAGAGCATTTTTAGCAGCTGAATTATATCCTTGCCTATTGCTACTTCAAGTGGTAGCAAACAGCATGTCCTGATGACTTAATGAGTTTAATTTTTGGAAAACCACTAACACTGCCCGCCCCTGAGGGAGGTGGATGGCATATCCAATTCTGTCTGTCTCGAAGCCACCCTGCTGAGGCCCCATGGTTACAGCTGTTTGTGTTGTTATTTATGCACACTTAGATTTTTTTAATAACAAAGCTGAAGACTGAAAAATACTGTCAAGAGTCAACTCTGTGTTGAAGAACATCTTGTGGGGTTGGCGAAGAAGATGCTTAATTACCAATATTAACACTCAAGCATCACATATCACACATGTGTATGTATGTATGAATATATATGTGTGTGCTGCAGCAGAGATCATTGGTTCCAGAAGTCTTGAGAACAGGGAAGTTGATAAAAGTGCAAAGAAGTCTATGGGTGTAATGACAAGCTCAGCAGCTATTGTAGAGTCAGGCTGCAAGATCAGAGTTGAGTTTTCAGGAGTGAGGTGACATGAAGGGGCTGACCTAGTCTAGATGAATGAACTTGTGGGCAGATGGGCCTACATAGATGCAGATATGTGAACAGGTAGATAGGCAGACAGCGATTCTAGTAGGCCATGTCAACAGTAGAGATTAAGCCAAGACAAAGTTCCTGGGAAGGTTAGAAATTCTGTCTTCCAGTCTTTGGTGCATGCATTGGGGCCAGATGATTGGTCTAGGGGTAATCTCTGTGCTTGGTGTTCAGTCTGCTGTGGTTCATCCTTCTATAGTCTGGTTTGTTCAGTAAGTTCTTGTGTCCTGTCTTCCTGCTAAGATTTTAATGTGCCCCCACAGCCCCAATTCACTGAGAAATGTATAGCATGGTACCCTTTCTACTTAAAGTTTGTTGTTGTTTAAATATTCTTACCTGAAATCTCTATATAAAAGAACCATTGCTTCTATGTTTGCAACCTTCCCAGAAAACGTTTTAATTGTCCTGGAACTTTTGATTCTCATCTGGTGAGAGACTTCAACCAGAGTCTGGGGTGAGGGGTGAGGGACTCTTTTCCTTCCCATGTCCCCATCTTTCCATCATGACTTGGGCTATGGGTGAAATATGCCAGCTGAAAACTGGGTACAAGTTCAAACTGATAACCCCAGAAATGAACCTAGAAAAACTATGGCAAGAGCCTCAAGTGTGGGTCTGTGCGACCACTTCACGTGCAGCTGAGCAGCCCTCCTTACACTGGTAGACCCTTCAGGCTGGCACCCTACGCCCCGCCACTGGGCTACATGTGCCAGTGGCTTGTGGAAGAAGTAAGCTGTGGTCGGTGCTGCCTCAGCCTGGTGCTGAGTCCACATCTGTGGCCTGAAAGCCTCCATCCATGTGTTCTAGGTCGATGCTGGATCAGCATCCACTCAGGCAATGAAGGGCTCAGTAAAGCAAATCCAATCACCTCTTTCAATATCAAAATCTCAAAGAGTTTTCCTATATAAAGTCCCAAAGAATGTGAACTAGGAGGGGTAGGTGTGCAAAGAAAGCATGTTTGTATATATGTGAATGCACGGGTGGCTGGAGTGGTAAATACTGTGGGTTCAACACATTGGTGTAGACAGAGACAGCTCTTGCATTCCTGGTGGCCCTGACGTGAATAATCACACAGAAGCTGTATGAATTACAACACTGTTTGGCCAATAACTTAGGCATATTTTTAGCTAACTCTTACATCTTAAATTAACCCATTTCTATTAATCCGTGAATCATCACGAGGCTATGGGCTAGTGGTAAGGTTCTGGCTGGCGTCTGGCATCTTTCTCCTTCAGCAGCTACATGGCGTCTCTCTGACTCCACCTACTCTCTCACTATATATCTGTCAGATTTTCCACCTGGCTTTACTCTACTCAGCCACTGGCCGAAACAGCTTCTTTGATAACCAATGGTAATAAAACATATTCATAGCTTACAGAAGGGAGTCCCGCATCAGATGGGAACACACTGCAGAAGGACAGAAGGCTCTAAAGAACATTTTTGTAAAGTAGCATTTGTAGGAACAAACAATGCAACAACCTAAATGGTTGTTTTACATTTCTCATAGACATGGCTGAAGAGAAAACCAAAGGCAAATTTGACAAAGAAATGGGAAATGTAAGACGTTTAAAGTAGTGGAGGACAGTGTGGTGACCGTGGCACAGCTTACTAGGTGGGGATTCAGGAGGGCAGCAACGGGCACAGAGTAGCCAGACCTGAAAGACCCAGGTTCTGCCCTGGTTTGGTGTAGCCTTGGGGCAGGGGTGGGCCCCAGCAGCAGCAGCTGAGGTGAGCGATGGGAGGGGCAGACCCAATGGCAACTGTGATAATGATAAGCAGGGGGACAGAGAAAGTGGGGCCCCTGGTCCAGACTGAGAGCCTATAGCTAGATGCCACCATCGAACACTTTCCTGGCATCAACCTCCAGAAACAGATTCTCCGTGGCTCCCCTCCAGCATCAGCATCACGTTTTAGATTGGATACTGATTTGACAGCATTGCTGCAGGAAACCAAAGACTCACCTAACTGCAAGTCTGAACTGGAAAGGGTAGAACGGCGTTCTGACTGCACATGCGCAGCCTGGCAGGGCTGGTGAGAGTGGCAGGAGCTGGGCATGGTCCTCTGGGGGAGGCGCTTGCAAAACACATTCCCCGTGAGCGCCTCTGAGCACTGGGCCTCAGTGCAGAGCCACACAGAGACTGCATAAGGACGAGAGGAAGCTGCGTTTCTTTGCACACTTTTTCACTCACGTGGACGCCTTCTCAGAGTCGGTGCTGTGCGCCTTTCCCGAGCTCGGATGGGACCTGGTGGCCCCCTCAGCGTTCAAGCTCTCGCTACTGAACCAGTGTCCCTGGAGAGTGCTCTCCTATAAATCCCTTTCCCTTACTGGGGAGAACAAGCCCAGCTCGCTGGCCCCAGCCCTCCCCAATGAAAGTGAAACCCTCGAAGGCTCTGTCCCACCAGGCATGCCCCTGATGTTGAGAGTGCCCTAGTCTGTGTTCACTGTGAAGGGACACCACGACCAAGGCAACTCTTAGAAAGCCTCTAATTGGGTCCTGTTGGCAGTTTCAGAGGGTCGATCCATTATCATCATGACAGGAAGCAGACAGGCGTGGCCAAGTGTTACCTGAGAACTTTTCACCCTGATCCACAGGCAGCAGGCAGAGAGACAGAGAGAGACAGAGACAGTGTCACAGATAGAAACAGAGAGAGAGAGACAGGCAGGGGGAGGGAGAGAGACAGACACAGAAAGACACACAGGGAAAGGCAGACAGATAGACAGACAGACAGACAACACTGGTCCTGGTGTGGGCTTTGAAACCTCAAAGCTCAGTGAGTGACCCATCTCCTCTAATGAAGCCACACCTCCTACTCCTTCCCAACAGTCCCACTCACTCCTTGGTGACTGAGTGTTCAAGTATGTAAGCCTGTGAGGACCATTCTTATCCACACCACCGCACAAACCCCTCCTCACTCTTGACCTAGCAGAGCTGAGATTTCACCTTTCCTGTGCAGGTAGGCCACTCCTCACCTTCTTGTTCACTGAAGTAGAAGGCATCTTGGGGCCGCCGTGTTCAAAATCCCTAGTATACGTCATACCAGACAGAAACAACCAGAAAGGGCAGGCTGTGTACAGGGAGCTGTTGTTGGACCAGTGCAGGGGTGTGTTGCTGCCATACAGAACGAGAGTTCAAAAGGACCAGCACCCCATAGCTGTAAGACAATTCCATCAGGTGTGGTACCTTCGCTTCCTGGTCTCGGTCTGCGACCTGGAGGCAGTGCTCGCTCAGGGCTGTCACGGTGGCATTATAGCATTGGCAGCTCTGGCCCTTGGTGCTGAGGTGTCCAGACTAGGGTACTAGGGAGTTAAGGAAGGCCGTTGCCTAGCAGGAATCCATGGCAGACCTTATGAGTCTTGGTGGCGGTAAAGACAAATGCTCACGGTGTCTTCTAGTTGATCGTTCTAGAGCAAGAGGCTGATACAAGAGCGTGAGAGCCATGGTCGCCCCTATGCCTGCCATGTCTTCTCTGGTCCGTGTCTTTTTAATTCTGGGGTCTGGAAAATGCTTGCGTGCATCAAGATATCTAAGATGATCCTATGGTAAGTGTCTGTTTTCTTAATCTAGGATTGGTTTGTGTCTGGTATCCTGGAGGGAGTTATTGTGGGACCTAGGAAGGAGCTGGTGCCTCTCACCATTTTACCATTTGGCTGTGCTGTCTGTCCAAGGGTCTGGCCAACTTGGAAGCTCCTGGGTCATTTGGACAGAGTCTCGGAGTTCCCTGGGTTTATAATGCCCCTAGAGGCTTCTCCAGGTCTAGGGTGGACTTCAACAGCTCAGAAAGCCACTGTATATTCTCATATGGATGTGACCCCAAGTTCTGTACTCCCGACACCTTGTTTTAGCCCTCATTCAGCTACAGCACCCTCAGCTACTTTGTCCTTAAAGCTTCTAGGCATTCTTTCTTCTCCAGGAGCACACCTGCGCCAAGAGAAACCCTGGGTCAGGGGCACACCAATGTTGGTCGGGAGCACACCTGGGTCAGGAGCACACCTGGGTCAGGAGCACACCTGTGTCTGGAGCACAGCTGGGTCGGGAGCATGCCTGGCCGTGAATGCCAGTTTGTTTCTTTGCAATAAACTCTAAGCACTTACTACATTCTTTGACAATATTAGTCATCCAGGCCAAGTCGGGGCTTACCATCTTGTGTCACTCATGGACACCTCCTGGTCCCCAGGAAGCTTCAGGAAAGGGACTGCAGGTCCCTATCCTATGAGGTGCAAAAGAACTAGGCCCAGCTCTGATTCTCTCTCTATCTTGGCTACCTCTGCTCTTTCTGAGAACTGTGGGGTGCCTGTTCAGGAAATGCAGGTCTCCCCTGCACCCTTGACTGCATCCTATGACATGCTTTTGGAATATTTCGGTCCTTCAGCTGACCTAATACCTGACTGTGAGTCTGAGGAATCTTGTCTTGGTAGCATCAGAGTGTTCTTGTCTGGGCACGAGGGGAGGCTAAGAGGAAAGAGCCTGGGAATGAGAGGCTTGTTTTATCCCAGTACCTGCCTGATGCCCAGAGCTCCAGGGCTAATGATGCGGGTGACAGGCGCTTCCTGGTCCTGAGGACAGGTCGAGTCAGAAACCCAGCCCACATTTCTCGTCCCCCAACCTCAGACCAAGAGTCAGGAGCTCAGCCGAGCTGTACTTCTCAGCAGGTCTGTGCTTAGTTTGAAAATTTGCAGCTCAATGTTCCAGAGTTTCAAGATAAACAATCCTACCCCACGTCTTGACTACACTTAAGTTCCCTGTAGCCAGTGCACTGCAGGCTTCCTGGCCAAAACCCTGGGGTGTTAGGCTGTGACATACAGGGCACCAGGCAGGAAGTTAGCCTGGGATAGAAGCACCATGGCCCATCCCCATGGTCACTGTTCCCAGTCTCCGCTGTCAATGTGTAGTGGTCCAAGAGCCACCAATGACATTTTTGGTTCCTTAGTGAATGACAGGCAGTCGGTCTTCTTCCACTGTGCTTCCCTGGTGTGGATTCTCTGTGGGCTGTTCTGGTAGCAATTTCCCAAGGACTCGGGTGTGCACCAGTGGTTAAATTTGACTGCTCGGTCTTCCTGGCTGCCTGTGATGTGAGCTCCCCAAAGCTTTGAGAATCGCAGTCCAGGGACCCGAAGAGGCAGACTTGAGCAAAGTAGCTAGGCTTCCCTAGCTCAGAGGGAAACAGTCTCTCTCTTACCTGAGGAACTTCCGGAACAGACCACTGCCCTCACGGGCCCCTCAATTCCCAGCAGCTTTGCTGCACCCCCAGCCTATCTCCTGGGGACATTTGATATACTATGGTCTTTAATGAAAGTTTAATCTAGCTCTTAATTAGTGATTAACCCTGCATCTATTTTGTAGCTGAATGTCCAGCCATTGAGAAACAAGCTGGACTCTTTGTAGAGAGCCACTTTCATCCCATGGGGTGAAGAGCCCAAGAGTCATGTGGCTTCTGCCTCAGGGCCTCCTGGACACCGGCCTTGTCTGTATCTCCTCAGACGCTGGGGCACAAAGACCAGACCCACAGAGCCCCGCCTTGTTTCCATTATTCTTCTCCACGCAGGACTGCCCCTCCCCCTCCCCTCAAGTCCCCATCTCGCTCAAGATGTTGGGAAATAGGCCCAGGAACTTGCTCTAGGGAGGACACTGGGGACCCGGCTCTATCATTTTCTCATGACCAATGTCACTTGTCACGAGGCACAAGCAGCAGCAGCTGGGATGGGGTGGGGCAGCAGTAGATGTCGGGAAATGACTCAAGGAAGACTCGGTGGTTTCTCTGCAGGTCCCCAGTGAGGCTTGTGTGAGCCCTGTGCCCAGTCCTGTGGGCAGTGGGAGGAGGAGAAGTTGGAAGGCTATGAGAGAAGGGGTTCAGAGAGCTCTGGGAAGAGGGGAGGGAGAAAGAGGGGAAGAAAAAATATAGAGGAGGGGGGTATTCAGAGGGCTCTGGCCAGAGGCCCCACTTGGAGATAATGGCTCATTGTCAGCTTTTCCTTTTCTTCATGGAAGTTCCTTGATGCTGTGAAACTCCTTTGAGCCCCTGGCTTCTTCCCTTTTGATGAGGTAAAAGACAGCATGTCTGTCATTCCGGTGGCCTCAAGGCAGAAGCTGCTGGCTACATTAATTTCCTCTTGTCAAACAGCAATGAGGAATGAGGGTCCCAGCCCTTCCCTGTGGGTCTTTTCTCTATTGGGAAAGAGGTTTCTGGAACCCTTGAGCTGAAATGGGGGCCGCCTGGCAAGCATTATCATGCCTCTCCTGCCACTGGCTGTGGCCCGGACAAAGGCAGCCTCTGTGGACACAACTGTGGCCAAGCAGTGCCTGGGAAGGGAAGCACCCTTCACTGTGTGCCCCTTTGAGGGCCACAGAAAGGAGGCTTTGTCCACGGGGAAGCCCTGGGAGGAGGCTGGTAGAAGAATGTCCTCCCTCGTGTTCAGCCTGTTTCCTTTTGCTTTTTTGAAAATATGCTTTAAACTCGGATGCCCAGGAAAGGACAAACCGACTCCCATGGATGAGAGAGCCCAGCACACAGGGTGTGGAGGCCCTGGCCCCGTGTGTCTGGTTCTTCCTTCTTCTAGCCTGATCCTTCGCATGCAACCCGGGAAGAAACCTGGCATGTGGTTCACCACAGCCTGGGTGTCTCTGCCTAAACTGGAGGTCCTTGCTGTGGACACTCCTGCAGATCTTCACTGTAGGCCCTATGTAAGGTTGGGGCAGCCATGGCCCAGTAGGTGTGAGGCCTAAGTCCCTGCTGGTGACGCCGTTCAGAGAGGGGGCAGAGGGTTTCAGGTCACCCACTAGCATTTCTGTTCCCGGGGCCTCACCTTGAATTTGTTTTTTGGTCATAGCCATCTTAGTGTGTTGTTGTTGTCTGTTTGTTTTTGCTTTTTTTAAAAAAGGATTTTTGAGACAGGGCCTCTCTCTGTACAGTCCTGGCTATCCTGGAACTTGCTCTGTAGACCAGGCTGGCCTCGAGCTCACAGAGATCCTCTTGCCCGTCTGCCTGCCAAGATGTTCACAGATGTGGGGTGTGTTTCTGTTAAAAGGGTCCCTCATATGCTGCAAATTATTGGAACACAGATTCAAACATTCCTAATGGATCAATATCCTGAGAGAAAGGAAAAGACACTAATGGAAAATGGGCCGAAGTCGTAAAGAAATGGAAAGTTTTAAAATCTCATAAATATATGGAAGAATCTCAAATTCACCTGTTGTTTAACCATTTTAAATGAAATAGTTTCTTCATTCTTTTTATTTTCCCTTGCTATCAACTGAGCCACATTTACTTCTTGGTGCTTGGAGATGGGTGTACCCGGGGTTAGAGCCACACTCCTGTACAAGCCAACTTTAACTATATTGACGTGACCTGGCGTGCTGAGACGTGAGCCAGTTCATGCTTTCTGGAAGGTTCTGTGGCGTGACGCCTCCAGAACTTTAGAGCATTCTCCACCAACAGCTCCACCTTGGAATGGTTCTCTGGTAACCGGCAGGAGCTGTGCAGACCCCTGTCTGAGTACTTTCACATTGCTTCTGGCTGTGAAGGTTGGGAAAAGCCACCGGTGAATGAGTCTGGTGGCTTTGTTGGTGGCCATGGGGACATTTGGCCCCAGGTATTATGTTTGTGTACCCTGAAAGTAGCCGTAAGGATGGTGCAAAGGGAAAGCTGTGTCGGAACGTGTGTGGCGATCCCACTTCTCCTCTAAAGTCCACGGGTAGCTGTTTCCACTTCTTTATCTGTGTATATTTAGGGCAAAACATTCTAGGAGGTCTTATCCCAGAGCGTTAATTCTAGTTTCCAGTTTCTTGACATCTGGCTATATTTTTGTTTTAAAAATAGCTTTATTGAAATATAATTTACAGACATATACTTAAACCATTTCAAATCTCAACTCTGTGGCTTTGGGGGAACTTTACAGGCTTCTATAACCATCACCACGGCTGCTCTTTGAATATTTCACTTTTCCCAAAGAAGTGTGGGTCTTGTGACTGCCTGGCACCCCAGGCATCCGTCTCACAGCGGTGGAGCTCCGTGAGGGGCTCATCTTCACGCAGTGTCTCAGGGCTCATCCACGTTGTCACACACAGGGCTGAGTTTCTTTCAGTGGCTGAACTCCACACCCTCTGCTGATGGAGCTGCGTCTTTGTCGCTGTTCCCTTAGAGGCTTTCTCTGTGTAGCCCTGGCTGTAGACCAGGCTGGCCTTCCGCCCAGAGATCCTCCTGCTTCTGCCTCCTGCGTGCTGGAATTAAAGGTGTGCGCCGCCACCCTTGCTTTTCCTCGTTCTTTTTGCCGATGTGTTGGGAACATTTGTGTGTGAGTTCTGGTTTGCTGAGATCTCATTTCTCTCAGGTGTGGACCCAGGAGTGGCGCTATGGGTCACCTGGCAGCTGTGAGTGATAACGAGGTCTCCAGATCTTCCTCCTAATACCGTGTGCATGACCATCTCCTCAAGAGCTGGTGTAGCGTTTCTGTCCCCAGGACCTCACTTCAATCGCCATCTTAGTGTATTTTTGTTTGCTTTTGCCTTTTTTTTTTCTAAATAAAGACGGGTTTTCTCTGTCTAGTCCTGGATGTCTTGGAACTTGCTCTGTAGGCCAGGCTGGCCACAAACTCGGAGATCAGCCTGCCTCTGCCTGCCAAGTGTGTGCCAGCACTGCTGTCTTACTGTGCTGTTTTTGTTTGTATGTGTATTTGCTTTTGAAACAGGCTCTCACTGTGTTGCCCTGGCTGACCTGGAATTCTCTGTATAGAACAGACTGGCCTCAAACTCACAGAGATTCCCCTGTCTCTGCCTCCTGAGTGGTAGGATTAAAGGCATGCACTAACACAAATAGACCAGGCCTTAAAAATAAATGTTTTGTTTTAACGATGTAGCCATAATAGATTTTCATTCTTTTTAAATTTTATCTGCATTTTAATTTTATTTCCCATTTTTTAAAAAGCTATTCCTTAATGTTAGTTAAAATGAAAGGTAAGATTCTTCACCGTGGATGTCTCCTGTTTCCAAAAGTCCACAAACTGGGAACATAGCAGAAGGAAGGAAGCATGGGCCGTTCTCTATATTTGCATGTGAACTGTACTATGGATTTGTCACAAAGGTAACGCTTTCCTGGATACGTGCTGACTTTGAAGAGAAGGTCTGTTGACCTGTGAGACATGAGGCTGGTACCTGGTCCAAGTTTGTTCTAGTCCCTATCATTCAGCCTGGCGCCCTTGCTCCGGTGGCCGTGGAGTGCCACATGCAGAGGCTACTGTGTCTCTCTCAGTGACGTCCCACACTGGCTATGGAGAGTGTCGCTGCCAATCTCACACCCACCTTCAGCGAACCCCAGGGAACCTAGGGCCACTCTCTGGCACAAGCATTTGGCGGAGGATTTATAGTTGGTAGGTTGGTGTCCACTCATTCTGCCTTCTCTGTTTCTGGAGCAGAGACAGGACTGTGGCGTGGCGCCATGTCTATAGCAAAGTTCATCCCACTGAAAGTCCAAGTGAGCCCCCATTTTCTGCCCCACATATCAGCCTGAGATTTTCTCAGGGGCTGGCCCAAAGGGACAAGGCAAGGCGCTGGGCTCCTCTCCGTGTGGCCCATTGCCTCTGCATGCTCTGTTGGGTCTGGTGGCCCCAACCCACATGCGGCTATTGAGCGACCAGGAACCGAATTCTAAATGCAATAATTGAAATCACTTTAGACTTGAGTAGTTTTTACAGACTATCTGAAATACCTGGGTGTACTGTAAAGGGAAGAAGGATGCTCGGTTGGTTACATCTGCCTGGCAGTTATCTTGCTGGTAGCGTCCCCAGGCAGCAGAAGCAGCATAATGGGACAGGCAGGGTCCATGATGTCAGTGTGTGGTCTGTTTCTCTAGCCAGAGCACAATCATGGCCTTATCTCTCTGTTCCTTCCTTCCTCCCTACCTTCCAGTCTTTTGACAATGCCTTGCTGTGCAGCCTGGGCTGACCTGGCATCGATAATCCTTTAGCCTCCCAAACAGCAGGGATTACAAGAAGTCACCAGGCCCAGCTCACTTTCTCTCCTCCTGATCACGTCTAAAAGGCCCCATTTCTAAATACAATAGACTATATTCCCATCCTCTTCATACCTCCTCAGAGGAACAGGACTCTGGTATGTAGAGTTCCAGAGACATGCAACCCAGATTTGTTGGAACGCTCAAGTCAATTGTTGCCCAGGAGAGAGGCCGTGAGTCCAGTTTGTGAAGAGATTGCCAGTCTAAATGAGGTGGGCAGTTAGCTACATACTCTCGATTATATTTCCTAGTAGGCATGTGAATAGCAAGGCCAGTTTGTAACAGTGCTCATAGTTAAACTTGGCTAAGGGCCTGGATGCTCTCGGTAATGCTCAGAGCAGCTCTGTGACTAGATAGCATTGTGGACACTTTGTTTCTAAGAGCTGACCCACCTGCCATGGAATCTGTTTGCCTCATCACCCTGCTCCAGTGGCGGGGCGTGAGCTGGAACTCTGTGGGCTCCAGTTTCTGCTCTAGGCCCTGCAGACTGCAGAGAATGGCCCCGTTCAACTTGCCTAGCAGGCCCCATGCAACTTGCCTAGCGGACCCCGCTTCCTGCCTTCATTTGGACTCGAGAAACTCATGTCCCTACAGCATTTGCTTGTGGTTTGAAGGGGCTCTCATGGCCACCGATCGGGGTCCCCAATGCCCTAAGCCTCCATGCCTAAGGACACTCGTCATGCTTGGTCTCATCGGGCTGAGACCACAACTGCCAGCCAGGGTACCAGAAAGTGGGAAAACTTTTGGTTTACCTTTTTATAGTTCACAAAGAAATCAGGGGTCTAAAAACCCAAATGAATTATAGGTAGGGGAGGAGGTAAAGGTGCAGACCACCTATTCTGCTGACCTAAGTTTGAGTCCTGGAACCCACATGGTAGAAGGAGAAGACTGATTCCGAGTTGCCCACAGATCTCCACATGCTGTCCATGGGACACAGACACACATATACATACAATAAATGGATGTTAAAGAAAAAAAACCACCCAAGCTGTCTTTAAAAAAAGAAAGCTGAGTGAAGTATATTCAGGGATGTGGGATCTGCCTTTCTACGAAACCCTTGCTTCCCAGGAAAAAGCATCTCTGTCATCTCCTTTATCAGGCCGGTCACCTTGGCCTCTTCCCCTCACAGTGGCCCAACCTCAAAGCTCCATGGTCATCTGCTTGGCAAGCAGCCCCCTCCTTCCATGCTCAGCTGAAAGACCTCTTCATTCTCTGAGGGCACCATGCTCCTCGGATATGGAGTTGCCTTTGCTCTGCACCTCTCTCTCTCTTTCTCTCTCTTTCTCTCTCTCTCTCCCTCTCTCTTTCCCTCTCTCCCTCCCGTTTACCAGCTCAGACCAGTTCATAAAAATTTAACCTGCACACAATAGCTTCTCAGTTAGTAAAATTATTCCCTCATCTGCCAGTGTCCCACCTTAATTTCCAAAGTTTTTGAGATGACCCACAGGTAAATTAACTAGTAAAATTTAAATTAAAAAGTTCTATGGAATAAGAGAATGCCAAGCATGGTAGCACACACCTATAATCCTAACACTCAGAAAACTGAGGCAGGAGGATCACTGTGAGTTTAAGTCTAGCCTGGGCTACATAGTGAGCCCTAGGACAACCTAGGCTATAGGGTGAGAAACTGTCCCAAAACAAACAAATAAACAAAATCACATGCAAACTCAAACAAATCAAAATAAAGAAACATGAAATAAGAGAAGAAAACATTTAAGGTGGTTGAAACTACTAGAAAAAATTACAAAAAGATGAGACAAAGAGTCGCTTGTCTGCGGTATAAGAACTCCTGGGATGTCCTTAGCTCATTGGAGGCATACCCAATATGAACAGTAAGACCCCAGCCCCTTCTCTTTTTCCCCTTTGCTGTCCTGATGTGATGTAAACTTTGACTGTGTCACATGCTCCTGCCATGATGTGTCCCACCTAGCCCCAGGACAACCAGCCAAACAGTCATGGACTGGAATCTGCAGAACTCTGAGCCCAAATAATTGCTTTTTCTTTGTATATTGGTCATCTCAGATATTTGTTATTGTAGGGACATACCATAACATAAAGCTAAGTGACATATTATCTGGACCTCTCTGGAGGTGGGTTACAGTGGGACCCTAGATGTGGCAAGATTTGCTGTGACCAGGGATTACGCCGAAGGTCAGTCACTGGAGCCTGGTTCTCAGAGGCCCTCCCTAGAGGCTACCCAGAGGGAACAGAAATGTCAGATGATTTTGAGGTTGGATATCCAAGTGTCTTAACCCAAATAATCCCTTCAGCTTCCATCCCTCTGAGTGTTGATACAGGTATATGTGGAGGAACGATTTCACACTTTAAAAAGAAACCCAAATGTTTTATGATTGCTGCTAAATAGAGCCATTTAGTAGTTCTGTGGCTGTTGAGGTTTTTAGAGGATGACACAGCGCCTGTCTGGGCTTGTTCTGTGCTCCCTTCTTTGAGGTTGAGGATTGATGATCGCTTTTCTTGTTATTGGACCAAAGCCTGTGGAGCATGGGTTGTTTCCACCATGACACATCTTCTTGGAACGTTCATAAATAGGAATAAAGAGGGGTCTTGTTTGCAAAGTCTCATTAGTTTTCAGCATCTGTGGCTTCATGGGGAGGTGGACAGGTTTCATTCCACACTACAAAGGCAGTGCACTGTGATATGCATTGGTTGTGTTTTTACACATGCCTATGGCTCACACATGCACTTTATGGGCTGATGTATACATATGGGACATGCACAGCTGCATCGAGAGTACATAGACACATACATGAAGGTGAACATGCATATATATTTACAGGTTCCCATGCACATCTGCACATATGTGTGTCCACAAGCACATGTGCTCACCAGTGTAGCACGCACACTCACAGCTGCGCCTATGGGCATGTGTATACATACCAACCCCAGAGGTAGACACACAGGATTATTTACACTTACACACCCATACACACACTTGGACATCTGACATGGAGGTTCTGTTTCCTAGCGTTTCAAGAATTTTCATGTAGAAAATGCACTGTTTTTAAGGTTTTAAATTACAGAGAGGATAGTAGAGCCGAGAGATCAGTGCTCCAGGTTGGGGAGTGGAGCTTTACACAAGGCCTTGCTCTCTTGGCGAATCTGTGTCTGGCACACATCTAGAAGAAGCAAAGGCTGAATATAGGGGCTAAGTGCAACTTTCTTAAGCATCGTTAACTTAAAGAATTCTGGATGGAAGGCCTTGGGCATCCTGCTTCTGTGAAAGATAGATGATATTTCTGGTTGTCTTTAAGTTGCTCCTTCTCTGTACCCAAAATGCTCAAAGCAGCTTCTGCATCTTGACCGGAAGTAGAGACCTGCCTTCAGGAACCCACTTTTGCTAGCTATGCAATAACCCCAAAGGTCCCAAAACAACCTTCCATGGTAGCATTGCCAACCGGGAATCAAGAGTTCAAACATTATGACTGTGGGGGAGACATTCAAATCACAATAGCTAGTGATATTTGCTGTTTTTCATATGCTTCTTGACCATTTGGGTTAAGTGTGAGGTATTTGTACTTATTGTGGTTACGAACCCTTTGTCAAATAGCTGAGTTATGTTTTCTTCCCTCGTCTCTTATTTCTACACTCTTAATTATATCTTTTAAAGCATAAGGTTTATGCTTTATATATTTTAAAGAATAAAGACTTTTATTTTTTATTTGGGTGTGTGTGTGTGTTTGTGTATGTATGACGCCTGTATGCAGATACCCAGAGACCAGAAATGGGTGTTGGATACTCTGGAGCTGGAATTATAGGCTGTTGTGAGCTGCCCACTGTGGATACTGAGAACCAAATTCACATCCTCTGTCTGGGAGAACAGCAAGTGCTTTTAAGCACAGAGCCATCTGTCTAGTGCCCAGCATAAACATCTTAAATTAATGCTTTATGTTCTGCTAGCCTAACTTAACTATTTCTTTAAGCAATCATGCTTATGGTATCACATCTAAGAAATCTCTACCTAGCTCCAGGTCAAGCCCAGCTTTGTTCCCATGAACTCCTGTGAAGTTGGTAGTTTTAGCCATTAGGTTTGCGTGTGATCTGTTTCGAGTTCATCCTGTATGTGGTGGTGAGCCGGTCTTTGCACATGGATGCCGATGGCCCTTCCCTCATGTGCTGTCCTGCTGCTGTCCCCGATTGTGACACACGAGACTTGGTTCCCCCTTGAATAGTCACCGTTCCTGTTTCTGACCTCAGCCATGACCATGCATGGAATTGGAATCACATCTGATTTCAAGTGAGGCCCCATGTCTGCACTGAGGTCATTGGATTTCCTTCAGGGTTCGCCAGGTCCGGTGGTATCCTCATGGTGTCATGAGCCGGTTTTTCCTAGCTCGGAACAATGGGAAGTTTGTTTAGTGACAAAGCCCTCTGGCTTTCTGCCCCTTTAATTAGAACTTCAGTTTATTTTAACTTTCCATTTGTAGGGCTGCTGCAGCTGTGGGGTGACTCACGAGGGGGCTGATGAGCCACGGGAACAGTGGGAGTCTGCCGCGGGACTGGCTCCTCTCCTTGCAGGACCCAAGGGCAGGCGGGTCTCTGCGAGGAAGGAGCATGTTTGAAACGTCAGGGTGTGTGACGTTTTGATGCCTCCACCAACTCGGCCACCCTCCTCTCCGTTACTGTCAGGTCTCTCTAACAGTCTTGAGGTTGCTGTGGCATATGGATCAATGCACTGGAGATAGCTTTGTTAATGGCAAGGGCCCCCATTGCCCATTGAGCTCTCTGGTTGTTTGTCAAGCCCATTCCCCGGACATGTCAGCCCGTGCAAGGACTCGTTCACACATATTCTAACCGTGTACATTTTGTCTGTCTGTCTAGCCCCTTTTATGGAGAAGACTTTTACTGTGAAATCCCTCGGAGTTTCCGTCACCTGTCCTTTTACATTTTTGACAGAGATGTTTTCCGAAGGGATTCCATCATAGGTAGGTACTTAAATGGTAGGTACTTAAATGGCTGTTCTCTTGCTTTGACAAACAGGATCTCATCCTGGTGGAGATGGCAGGCCTCTCTTAAGCACCTGCTGCCTTTACGGCTGGGAGGAGATTAGCGTTTAATCCGAAGCCTTCCTGAACAGGCGCGTGGCACTGAGTCACACCCGATGGGAGTAGCTTGGAGGCTTGCCTGTGTGACCTGGCCTCTTGCACCGTCCTGTCTTTGGGCCTGACAATGTGCAGAGGAGCCACTGGAACACACTGGCGAGGGCCTTCTTAAGGTTGGCATGGAGCATGTCCCTAGACAGATCAAGAGCTCCTTCCCAGGCACTGCCTTCTCTGTTCTAGGCTTCTCTCATCCCTAACTCCAGCATAGTGGTAGGGACACACAAAGGCCAGGGAGAGGGTTCGGAGCCAGTCAGACATGTATGAAGTCCACGCTAACCCCTATGTCTCCGAGCCTCAGTTTCCCCGTGACTTCAAGAAGGCAGAAATCCTGATGCTCTCCCAGACCATAGTCACGTGAGAAGTCCAGGTGATGGGAGAGCCAAAGGCTGGTTTCTGTTCTGGTACTCCCTTGAACCCAAGATTATCCAAAACAGGAGACCGGTGCTAGGGTAGCACTGGAGTTCACCCACACGAGTGGACAGGCAATGCTGTGCCCGCCTGAACTACATTGTTCAAGGTAGGAAGTGGTTTCCTCTGCATTGACTGAGATCCCATATTAGTTGAGATGAACAGTCACAGGAATGAAGAGAATACTGTTGAAGCCAAGAGGGCACTGATCGAAGTGTGGCCAGATGGAAGCCCTGAACCTCTCTGTGAGAGGCTCTGTGGGTTCATGTCAACAAAACGGGGGCATGTCCTGGAAGAGTATAACATGAGAGCCTGCTCGTCAGGGTTTATGTCCTGCCCAGTCCCCAGCCATTTAGTCCCAGAGAAAATCACACAGAAAGTCTACAATAGGTTATAAACTGATTGGCCCATTAGCTCTGGCTTCTTATTAGCTCTTGTAGCTTATATTAACCCATTATTCTTATCTATGTTAGCCACATGGCTCAGTACCTTTTTCAGCAGGGCAGGTCACATCCTGCTTCTTCGGTGGTCCGGGCAGGAGAGTGGGAGGAATGGGCTTCCTTCTTCCCAGAATTCTCCTGTTCTCATCGCACCACCTCTACTTCCTGTCTGGTTTTCCTACCTATACTTCCTGGCTGGCCAATCAGCGTTTATTTAAAACATGATCGACAGAACACAGACAATTCTCCCACACCAGAAGAGGATCAGAACTGTACTTCATTCTCCCATCTGAGCTCATACTTAATTCCCTCTCGACTTCATGCTCACTCATATCCCGACAGACTCCACCCTTCAACTGTCACAGCCATGCCTCCTTAACTTTCTGACTGGGACCCACCTTACCCCACACTGCCACCTGACCGAACCCTTCCATTCCATCTATCCTCACCCCTCATGCCCCTCCTGACCTCTCCCTGCAAGCCCCCCTTATCTTGCTCCTCACCCCAACCCCATTTTACCTTATCCTTCAGCCTGCTCACCTCAGCCCTCACAGATGACTGCATAGACTTCTCATGCTCAGCCTTCTCTCTTCACACCCTCTGCTCTTCACACTCTCTGCTCTTCACACTCTCTGCTCTTCACACCCTCTGCTCTTCACACCCTCTGCTCTTCACACCCTCTGCTCTTCACACCCTCTGCTCTTCACACCCTCTGCTCTTCACACCCTCTGCTCTTCACACCCTCTGCTCTTCACACTCTCTGCTCTTCACACCCCTTCTTAGTCACTGTTCTCTTGCTGTGAGGAAACGCCATGACCAAGGCAACTTTATGAAAGAATACATTTAATTGGGGACTTGCTTATAGTTCCAGAGGGTTATTTCATTATCATCTCTGTAGAGAGCATGGAGACAGGCTGGCATGGCATGGGAGCAGGATAGCTGGGAGCTTGCATCCGATCCAAGAGTTGCGGGTGTGGTGGGGGTCAGGCAGGGTGATGACTGAGACTGGGCCTGGCTTGAGCTTTCGGAACCTCAAATCCCTCCTCCCAGTGACACACCTCCTCCAACAAGGCCACACCTCCTAATCCTTCCCAAACAGTTCCACTGACTGGGGACCAAGCATTCACACATATGTGCCTACTGGGGCTATTCTTATTTAAACCAGCACATACCTTTTATTAGTTTCTCTCATCTGCTTAATCTTGCCCCTCATGTGACCCTCACACAGGCCTCTTTGACCCTCATACCCTATTTCACTTTGTCCTTATTGCTTTCTCGTCATACCAGATGTCACCCCCAAAGTGACCTCATCTTACTTCACTCTTCACGCACACCTTACCTCATCCCCTATATCCACATAGCTCCCCACCTTTCACACCCATCTCACTATTGAATCTGACCACACACTCAACTTTTATGTCCTCATACTCCCACACGTGTTTCTCACATCTACCATATGTTACCTCGTCTCTTTCCTCACACCTGACCCCGTGCTCCCTCACACCCATTTGATGCTCACTTCTTACATCTCCGTCACGTTGTCCCTCACACCAGCCCTCGGTGTGCTTGGCGTACCCAACCTTGCTTTGCTCACTCTCATGCCTCACAAAGGCCTCGGCTCATTCCTCATACCTCCCTGCACACTCTTTCTCCTCTCACTGCTCTTTAACCCGTCTCTTCTGTGATGACTCAGCCCTCGTCCTGTCCCTGCTCCTGCTGTCCCCATGGCTCCTCCACATCTGCCATCAGGGCGTCTTGCCTGTGTGTCTGTCTGTATTTCACTGTCTGTATGACATCTGTGGGCAGGGATTTGTTTATTGTAGTCATGCCTTAGGTGCACGCTTGGCCTGTGGTCAGTGTGCTGTAGGAATGCATACATGTGGACACATACATGTGTGCATGTGTAGACACTTACATATAACTTAAGCCTGTCAAGAAAGTGGGAAATCGAGAAGTTGGTTGTCACTATTGTGCCTTTCCCGTGTTGCACACCTTAGTTGCTTGGTACACTCATGTCGTTCATTAGTTTAGTCATTTTGCAGACGTCTGTTGAGTCTGGCTCTTGGGGTCCTAGATGGCACCAGCCCTCCAGGATTCTTCCCTTCCAGTCTTTTTCTCGTCCCTGCCGTGGTAACTCCTGTGTGCACCTCTCGTTCCCTATTGTGCGTCTCTTAATTTTCTCTGAGTGGGATGTCTTAGTGTCTGCTTGGTGTTTGTGACCTCCTGGACCTTCCGTTGGGGGTGGGGAAGCAGTTCTTCAGACAGTTAGGCTGCACTGTTCTTACTGGATGGCACCCAATGAGAACCACCCTAGGACTCAGTACCCTACATGCCAGCCCTGCCAGGGACTGGTTTCTTGTACATGTTAGAGTGACGGAGTTTGGACACCTGATTTTTTTTTATGCCCAACTAACATTATCCATGGATGTGACATGGGGTAAAGAAACTGAGCGAAGCTGGTTGCATGTGCTAGGATCTGGAATAGCCCAGATCTGTGCTCGCCTTGTGTCTCAAACCTTGACAGAAGTCCGTGTGAAGGGCATGACACCAAAGGACCCGAGTCCTGATCAGTCTCTCTGAAGGGGCTGTGATTCTCCGAGTCCCGATCAGTCTCTCTGAAGGGGCTGTGATTCTCCGAGTTTTGTGTGTCTGCCTGGTGGCAACTGTAAGTTGGCTTCTGGGTGCAAGCCACTGGTTGGCTGCTATTAGGCGCGCCCAGGACTGGCTAAGCTGCTGTGGGGGTGAGGAGCAGAGGTGACCATGGGGCCAAATTTCCACTTTCAACATCAGCCGGAGAATCTCAGTTTTTCCTCAATAGCACTGCATCGCATTGTTAGAAACAGAAAATAGATGTAAGCTGTTGGGGACATGTGATAGGGCCCCAGTTTTCAGACTGTTTGGACCTTGTTATTGCTGGCTCTGTGTATGGCCAGGTTCCATCTTCCCTTCGTGGACACCCCTCATGAAGACTGTGTTCTTCATCCCTCCTCCTTCCTCTTACACGTGCTCCGTGTGTCTGTGTAGTGTTTCCTGCTCTCTGCTATAGACTTCCCACATAGTTTCCTCTCTTGCATAGGCCAGTTCAGCCATGACTCCTAGGAGCCCTGAGCTCCCAGACTGCTCTCTGTGTAGCTCATTTGTATGTTTTGTTGCTGCTTCGTTTTCTTCTTCTTTCTCCTCATCCTCCTCTTCCTCTTCTTCTTTTTCTTCCTAAACAAGGTCTCATTTATCACATCCTCAGACTTGCTCTGTAGCTGATGAGCTTGAACTTCTGGTCCTTCTGTCTCTGCCTCCTGAGCACTGGGATTAATATGCATTGCTGTGCATGGTTTGCCGAATACTGGACATGGAATCGAGGGCCTCATGTGTGTTCGGCAATCGCTCTACCGACTGTGCCATATCCCTAACTATTAGACCTTTTGGTAGGACTAATGGGAGCCGGTGAAAGAGTGTGGCAGAGTAGCCAGAGGGCTGCTCTTCTCTGCTTGTTTCCTATGCTGGAGCTACCTGTGACTTTCATTAGTAAAGAGCACAACCCCAGATCAGCCGCAGCCAGCAGTCCGTGTCCCAGCATTTCAGCGTCAGCTGGAGAGAGGCCAGACCGTGAATGTTCCTCAGCCCCAACAAACCATGGGCATCCCAAACATGCCAAGGAAAAATTGGGCCACGGCTTCCAAGAGTGTGTGAAATTTGTTAATCCAGGTGTTTTATAAAGGAGAAAATAGGGCAGGTGGTTTTCCCGCAGGTGGGCAGGCACGGGGTGTGAAAACTCCCTGTCAAGCAACTCACTGTGGAGCCATCTGCCATCCTAAAAATATGTCAGTATTAGCTACGGGCTTTAGCCATACTCACAGCCGTGTCCTTTGCTGTATGGAGAGTATTGGGCCTGGGCTCTCGTCCTAGATGCTTGTCTGTAGTTTGTAATCCATGTCTGCTCCCGGCTCCCCTGGACCCTGCTGCTCAGCCTAGGGGGGCATTGGCCATGAAAGCACCATTGACCAGGTTGCATCTGTTTTTGTTTCCTGGGGAAACTATACCTTGGTTGTGTGGTGACTGCCCTCCTAATTTAGACTAATTCCTTCCTGACTCATGGCTCCGCCTGGCAAAGGCAATAAGGGGCACTTGCCCTTAAGTGTAGAGTGCTGACACCCTAGAAGCCAGTTCTTGCCAACAGGCCTTGATTGGCCGCTGCCAGGCTTTAGTCCCTCACTAGAGAGGTGCCCTCTTGAGGATTTGGGGATCTCCCAGAGGTGCTGAAGGGCTTCGAGGATCTGAAGTTGCTCTCAGGTTTTGGGTGCTTTCTCAGGCACTGAAGGCATTTTAGGATTTGGTGCTTGAAGGTTTTGTTGTTGTTGTTTGTTTCTCTATGAGGTCTTGGGGGTGAGGCTCCTCTCTTCAGGATCTAGTGTTGCTGGCTTAGGTTCTTGGGCATTTCCTGAGGCATTAGAGGTATCACCTCAGACGCTTGGTGAGACTTCTGTCTGCCCTCGCCACTGCCAGTGACCTCTTGGTTTCAGGCCACGAGGAATGGCGGCCTCCAGGTTACAGGTTTCTCTTATTATGAGGGCCTGAGGGCCCTGGTTGTGTGTGTTCTACAAGCACAAGGTGAGGTCAATTTCAGCAGATGCTCCTAAGGAAGAGAGTAACAGACAAAGCATGAAGAAACCATCCAGGCATACCTGAAAACATGAACTATGATCACTGAAATTCTCGCTGTGCCACCTCAGTTCTACTAATGTTTGCCTCATGTGACAGTGCACGTGTGCGTCTCACAAAATAGTCCCACCAGAGAAACCCACGGTGAGAGAAAATCTGCCAGAACACACACAAGCTGCTTCATCTTGATGATGGGCAGAGGCTTTACTAGTCCCTCACTAGAGAGGTTATGAAGTTTGGACCACAGGCAGGTGTGTATCATGAACGAACTCACTGTTTTTTTTCCTAAATCGCCACACTACCTACAGAGACGAGCTCAGCTGCGTGGGTGCCAGGTGTTCAGTTCATTTTTTTTTAAATGCTTAAAGTGAAAACCATTAAGTAAGGAGGCCGAGGGGAGTGATGGTTCTGGGGCTGGGAAAGCTCAAGAAGCTTAGTACTTCTGTCTGCCAAGCCTAGACTGTCACACACGAAAGAGACAACGGGAAGGAGATGACTTCCTGCAGCTGGGCCAAACACGGGGCCTGCTTTGCCTTACCACTGCCGGCTTTGGCGAGAACTAATCCTTTTCACAGCTGGGAGAACGAGAAGCAGTTGATAGGCACCCCCACATGGGAGATGGACCCCAGGAGAGAGGCTCCTTTGCCACATCATCCTTGAATCTTGTTCTGTGTGTCAGATGGCATATGTAAAAGTTGAATGAAGTACTTCTGAAAATGAATGCTAGTAGTGGTGTCTAAAAATATAGGACTCAGGACGCGTGTTCTGCATGTATCAGTGCTCCTTATGCCAGCGTCAGCCCGTGAAAGCCAAGCTGTTAGAGCACCAAACTTCAGAGGTTAGCCTTGGGTCCAGCCTAGCGGAGCACAGAGCCCAAGGATTTCATTACCCTTCTTCATGGACATGAGCTCAATTTCATGAAACCTTTGTTTCATGTGGGCTTATTCATAAGAGACTAGAAAAAGAAGACGTCGCCTCCAAACTGTGGCCAAAGGGTTGTTTGTAAGAGCCACACAGCAGCTGCCTTCAGTGGCCAGAGGCAGAGGCTTCAGGACCCTGTTGTGGAAAAATCAAAGGAATACCCAGCAGGTGAGGGGAGGGGAGGAGAGGAGGAACCTACAGATGAGTGATGCCCTTGTGGCAACCACTGTTTGTTGACTGAGGTTTCTGTCCCACCCGGTCCTGTAGTCATTCAGTCCCAAATAAACACACAGAGGCCTACATTAATTAGAAACTGGTTGGCCTATTAGCTCAGGCTTCTTATTAACTCTTATAACTTATATTAGCCCATAATACTTGTCTGCGTTAGCCATGTGGCTTGGTACCTTTTTCGGCGAGGCAGTCACATCTTGCTTGCTCTGTGTCTGGGTGACGACAGCAGACTGGAACTTCCCTCTTCCCAGAATTCTCATTGCCCTGTCTCCACTTCCTGCCTGCCTAATGGCCAGTCAGCGTTTATTTAAAATACAAGTGACAGGGCACAGATCACTGTCCCACAGCAACTGTTCTTCAGGCACATGTGTAGGATCACATGCCCCACAGGTGTATGTCATGTGGTATATAAATTAAAGATGGACATTTGTGACCCATCCTGCCATTTCCCTTAGTAGATACACATTCCTACTAAATTATCACAGACCTACAGAGTGTAGTTTGCCTTTGTCTACATTTTATGGGAAGGGGCAGCGCAGGGAGGGGCTTGGAAGCCAGGTCTGCTGGGTGGGGGCCTGACAGGCCATTCATGGCCTTACAGCCTGCCCGCCGCAGCAGCAGAGAACAGGCAAGGCGGGAAAGTGTTTATTTGTAAAATCTGGCTCTTGTGTCCTTTAGCCGGAATTTGCTGTTACGTGAGCAGACAAGTCTGCAGCCTTGGCCAAAGCCAGCATGAAGTGTGTTCCGAAGTGTGGAATAGCCAAGTCTTAACCTTGTTTAGGAGTCGGGATCCGGTCTCCTTGACCCCTCCTGTGTGTCCACGGTTTTCCCTCCACGGCCTTGCTCTTGTTCTGTGTTCCAGGCAAAGTGGCCATCCAGAAGGAAGACTTGCAGAGCTACCACAACAGGGACACGTGGTTCCAGCTGCAGCACGTGGACGCTGACTCAGAGGTGCAGGTGAGGCTTGCAAATGTGGCTCGTGGTGAGGTCAGCGGTAGGCTTTGGGGCCGAGAAGGGGGGGGGCAACACACTGTGTCTTCACCTCTGATCAAGCTCCACAGGCTTGCGGGGTGTGTTTATTGCTCTGGTTATTGGCACGCTTTGTCAGGCAGATGGATGCAGCTTGAAAAATACAGAGGGTGGGAAGGGAGGTGGCAGAGAAGGCAGAGAGCATATAGTAAACTTGGGTAGGGCTCTGTGCTGCTCTTCTGGGTAAGAGTAGCTGAGACACAGGAGAGTAGCTGAGCCATGAAGAGTAGCTGAGCCACGGAGAGTAGCCAGCATCCAGGTTCCCACCACCTCAGTAGCCTCCCCATGGCCTACCTGCATAGCTTGTCGTCTGAGACTGAGCGCCCAACTTCCGGGGAAAAAGAGATAGATGGTGGGGGGCTTAGTAAGTAGGCCTGGCATGCAAGCCCCTTGATGAGCAGCACGAAACTTGGTAGCCTCCTCCTCCTGTAAGAGGAGATGCAGCAGCATCACTCACTGAGGGCACAGACCTGCACGTGACCGTGGGACTGTCGTAAGCCCTGGTCTTAGATGAAGAGCAGCTGCCACGATCCCCTCTGTGCAGGTGCTGTAGTCGTGGCCTGACTGGGAGCTGGACCAGTCCTGGGCCAGTCAGCACTCAGCGCCCGTGTTCAGGAGTCACACGACTAGGTTGGCTAGAGTTTGCAAGCCTCAGTTCCAGGAGACTTGCGCGAGGCCTTGCAGTACTGGGTGCATTGTGGGATATGGTGATGGTTTCTGTTTTTGTCCTGAGTAGGTGAAAATCCATGAAACAGATCTATTGTAAAGACCTGGGCTGTCATTCAGCAGAGAGAATTCACTTGCAGTTAACCGGGGAAGCTCTGAGTCCCATGTCCCCTGTGTCTGAGGACTACAGGCTAGGCTAGCCTGTGTGCCCCACATCCTCCAAGTTTCTCCACCTCAGCGTGGCTTCTCTATGCACAGGGCAAGGGTTCTTTGCCAAGGTCAAAGGTCATCCACAGGGCTGTCAGTGAGACCAGCACAAGAGAAAATGAATCACATGGCCAAGCTGCAAATGGGCCTGTGGGAGTCCTGCCCATGGAGGGATCATCTGATTTCCCTAGTCATTAGTCCGGCCTCCCAGGAGCCCACTCGTACTGTGAGCTAAATAATGCAGCAAGCACTGCTCGAAGCAATGACGGTGCTCTAGTGGGGTAGCCAAGCCTTTCTGAAGGCAGCGGTCGCCCCTTCCCTGCCTGGCTTGGAAAGCTTCTCCAAAGGGCACTGTCCATCGCTGGGAGTTTCTGACCTGCTCCCATGAGATTCCCAAGACCAAGGCCAGCTCAGCACCTTCACAGAGCTGCACAAATCCCTTTCTGGGCCTGGTTTCCCTTGAGTTAGGTTTCAGTGTGCCATTTCCTAGTTCTTATTTTTTTATTAGGTATTTCATTTTTAAATGGCTTCAGATTCACAGGAAGCTGCAAACAGGAGTCCACAGGGAATATAGCCAGAAAGATCACGTGTTATATTTTATCTAAAGACGGGATACGGTTTGTGAGGACCCCGTGGCTCCTCCTGGGGTGTCTGGTACAGGTCACATGACTGTGCATTTATCCTGTGTGATCTCACCACCACACACGCACATGCATGTGTGCTCTGTTCAGGTTTTTAGTGTGATAAAACACACATCTCATAAAGCCTGCCACCGTCACCATTTCTAAGTGCAGTTCGGTGTCATTGTGTGCCTTTGCATTTGTGTCGCACCAGTCCCTATCTCCAGGACTCTCTCCAACCCATTCAGCCCAGTTCCCAGGCCCAGAATCCCCTGCTCTGCTGGGCCAGGAGTAAGAAGGGCGATGGGGGCATTGAGTTTGCTTCGACCCCACATGAGTAAAACCCTGAAGTGGGTCTCTTTCTGTGACCGTCTCATTTCACTGAGTGTTAAGTCCCGGTCCATGAGTTATTGTGTCTCAGGATTCCCTGCCTTCCTAAGGCTGGGTGGCTGGACCACATTTTACTTATCTGTCAACCCAGGGACAGCTTGGGAGCTGAGCTGATGATGCTCCTGCTAGATCATTAGATTTCTTTGCAGCTTTATCCTGTGTGCGCATTTGTGTAACAGCTACTATAATCAAGACTCAGAATCACAAAGCTACAAATATAGATGCTGTGTCAATCTCATGTCTGGAGGGGAATTTCCTGCTGAATGCCAGGAGGTGCCTAGAGCACCCTTGGGGCCGGTTTTTCTCCCCTCGAAGCCCGGCTCTTATGTCAGTAATAACAGATCTTGACTCCAACCCTCTTGTCTCCTGGGACCTTGGATCATGAAAGACAAATGAAAGGGGCTGGAAAGATGGATCAACAATTAAATGCACTGACTGCTCTTCCCGAGGACCCAGCGCCCACTTGGCGACTCACAACCATCCGTAACTCCAGTTCCAGGAGAACCAACGCTCTCTTCTGGCCTCATCAGGACTGCACACACACGGTGCACCAACATACATGCAGGCAAAGTATCCACACACATAAAATATAAATAAATAAATCTCAAAGAAAAAATAAAAAAATAAGACTTATCTGCTATGGCTGAGGAATAAGCAGGTCTCTGGAGGACTCGGTCCCTCTCTAGGGTGTGAAATGCTCTCATTCTCAGAGAGGCTGAGACAGGGAGACAGCTCCTCCCCTCAGTCTGACCTTTAAATTGCAATCACCGTCTTTTACGCCACAGCTGTGGCTTGTTTTGAAATGTCGCATTTACAGTCTCTAGAAGGGCAGAAAGTGGCATTTGGGTTCCTGGATCCACCTGTTCTGTAATTCACGGGGAAGAATCATGCATTATGACAGAGGGAGCGGGGCCCATGTGAGAGACCGTGTGTCACAGAAATGGAGAAAAAGACAGCTACATATCTTGCTTCCTTCCTGAACTGATGCTTTACAAAGCCCTGTGTAAGTCACTTTATTATCCAGAATCAGTCGCTTCTGCTGGTCCCTTCACAGGGGACCCGTCAGATGTAGGGATGGCCTGTCAAGAGGACAGGGGCTCCAGCTGGCAGGGCACCTCAGAGTGCCCAGTGTCCTCCAGTTCTGAATGGCAAGGGGAGGGATGGCACGGGTCCTTCTCTCCTGGCTCCTCGCCAACTGTGCCCCCCATCTGAACTGCTTATGGGCGTGTGATGGAGTCAGGACACATAGTATGCTCCCCATAGATCTGTAACTCATTACAGGCCCAAGGCCAACACCATCTTAGGGATAGAGGTTAGCTCTGAATGCAGAGAAGGGGCAGACATTCTACCTCTCCTCCGAGTGTTTGGGGATTTGTCTCTGGTGTGTCAGACAATCCAAAAAGTTGCCAGTGGTTGTCTATGGTCCAGGGCCACTTTTGTCTCTAAGGGCTTGAGAGCCCAGATGCTAGAAGTATTGGCCTCCTTCCTTCCCTGGCCCAGTCCTGCCTTCTTTTCCAGTTGCCTGCTTCTGTCTTTACTGCACAGATCTCACCTAGAGCCAGCTCTACATTTCTCCCTGCCTTGGCCTAGTGGCCTCTCAGGCTGGTAGGGACAGTTAAGAGCAGAGTGTCCACTATCACGAGCCACCTTCTCATGGGGGACTGGCCAGGAGTGTTCTGTTTCCTGAGGCAGCTGTTGGGGGGGGGTGGCTGTCATCTGAAATGAAATCAGATTAATAAACTTGAAATTTTATTAGCATTTTAAGTTCATAGGGAAACTAAGAGATCTGTACACGTCTTCCTGAAGCTTTGACAGATCCCCTGGTGACAGTGTCGGCCGTCATCATTTCCCAGTGTACACAGTTCACACCCTTAGTGGTCCATGGGCCACAGCCCACTTGCTTCACAGGCAGCCTCCCTTACATTGCACGCTCAGGTTGGGCACACCCTCATGTGGTCTTGGTAGTTGGTTTTGGTACCCTGACTACAGGCCTATCGCTCCGACCATCTCTTCAGAGAGTCTGATGGGGGGTTTGACTTCCTGTGACGTTCCTGCTTTCAGGTTTTGTTTTGTTTTTGTGTTTTTACTTCTGATCAGGTGTTTGGATATTTCTGCTTTCGGGGGATTAATTCTGGTCTTCTAAGGTTGCTGGCTCTGGGTCTTTCTCCTTTCCAGAGTGTGAAGCTAGCACTCAGAATTTCCCTCTTACACGGTGGTTCCGTGGCCCCTACAAATTCTGGTAAACTCTGCTTTCGTTTTCATTTATTTAAAAATAGTTTGAGATTCCTCTTGAGACTTCTCTTCATTTTACCCCTGTGGTATTTAGACGTTGTTGTCATCTCTATGCCTCCTCTTCATTACTAGCTTCCAGATTGTTCCCATGAGCTCTGAGAGTGAACTTTGCGGTTTCCCCCTCGTGTAGCTGATGAATGGCGCTGAAGGTACTTCCCTTGTCCCCGGTGAGCTCAGTAGAGTGTTTCCTACTGTGTGACAAGGTCTGGGAGCTCCGATTGGCTCCTCTCAAGACCTTGTACAATGGAACCCTGCAGTTGTCACTGCCTCCTTTTGTGGACATTCTTGATATTCATCTTAAGTAAGAAGGGAGGGGTGACATCCAGCACTTCCTTCTGCTCCTGAAAGGGGTCTCTCACAGAGCAGAGTGAATTCAAGGCCACCTGCCTGTCCTCCAGCGGCTCTGAAAGAGAAGGAAGGCACCTGTGCCTGTGGCGTAGCTGCTAACTGGACCCAGATGTGGGACCTGGGAGCAGAGGGCAGGGCTGTGAGGGGCCGAAGCACAGGTGTAAACCCGATGGGTTGTTGTGCACCACCTGCCCACAGAGGCACCTCCCAGCCTCCACCCTGACACCTCGCCCTTTAGGAAACGCCCATCACGAGCAGGGATGGAACCAGAATGACTTCTGGCCAAAGGCTTGCCTAGGGCAGCCTCTTGGTGCAGAGGGGTCACGGTGTAGCTGGCTGTTTCACCTCCTTCTGGCCTCTCCCAGACCTCTAGAAACGGAAGCCACTGCTCATTGAGGTGGGAGCCGCCCTTGTGCGGAGTGTTTGTGCTGAGTCTCGGGGCACTGCTGGTGTGTGGGAAAAACAGGAAACAGGAAGGCAGCTGCCATCAGCTGTGGGCGGTGGGGTCATCCACCTCACCCCCGCGCTTCTGCCTTTCAGAGGCTAAAGATGGACTGAGGTCCAGCCATCTGAACATCTCACGGCTGGTCCTGAAAACGGCCTGTTGGTGGTGAGGCTGACTTTGAGTGCCTGGCTTGGCCATTTCTGTGTTCCAGCCTGAGCCAGCAGCCACTCAAACTTCGGGTAGTGGTAGCTTCAGGCAGGCTCTACTGGCCATGGAAAAGGTAGCCTCAAAAAGCCCTTGATATTGTGGTTCTTCCCATTTGGGTATTTTCCTTTCCACCAAACAGTGGGGATGTGTGGGGAGCTGGTGCCCTCCCTCCTGGACCATCTGTCTTGGTTAGGGGTCCTGTTGCTGTGACAAACACCATGGCCTTTGCCATTTGGGGAGGAACAGGTTTATTCTATCTCCCAGTTTTCAGTTTGTCACCCAGGGCGGGACCCTGGAGGCAGGAGCTGATGCAGAGGCCATGGAAGAGTGCTGCTTACTGGCTTATTCTTCATGGCTTGCCTAGCCTGTTTTCTTGTACAGCCAAGTACCACTTGCCCAGGGGTGGCATGACCCACAATGGGCTGGGCCCTCCCACATCAATCACTAATTAAGTAAATGCCCCACAGGCTTGCCTACAGGCCAATCTTACGGAGGCCTCTTCTCAATTGTGGTTCTCTCTTCTAAGATTTGTGTATCTTTATGTCAGGGTTACAAAAAAACAAGTAGAACACTTTATGTCAGCATTTTGGGGTGGCAAAGGTTTCCTTAGACTTCTGGAGAAATCTCAATTCAAGTCAAATCAGGATTTATGACTTCAAAACAAAAGAGAATCTCAGAACTTGCTAGTATGAGACTGAGCTGGGATTTAATGAGGATATTTGAATATATGCTTCAGCTGGAAGGTTAGGAGAAAGGCACTCAGAAGGAAGATACACTTGAGAGCACGGGTGTGATCTTGACACACTTGAAAGCATGGGCGTGATCTGCACAAAGAGCCACAGAAAGTGAAACGCCCAAGTGTAGGTACAGGTTCCTCAAGGAGAGTCACAGCTCATTGATTTTTTACAAGAGGATGTAGGATTTGGGTGAGGTTTGTGGGGACTGCCTTTGAAGGGGTGGTAAACCTAAATGAGGTCACTGAGTAGTTCCTGGAGGGGCTCCTGGCGGGATTACACTCAGGAAGGTAAAAGTCTCCCTTACAGTGATAGAGGAAGGAAGGATATCTTCCTTGTAAACAAAGTTAGCAATCTTGGACTCTCATAGGCAAGGCATTGTTTGGTGACTCTTAGTCCAAAGCTTTCAATCACAAGGAGCCTTGAGACTGCCTGGGTTAGCCTCCCCTTCTGTAATTACAGATGCCTTAGCTTAACGTTTGTGTACACCCAATCCATGGGAGGTCCCACATCCCATGTGGGTCCCGCAGGGGAACAGGTCTTTTTCTCCTGACGCCATTCCCTCCTTATTCAATTCTCATAGTGTGACTGTGTATTGATAAACAACATTTGTGTTGCCAGCTGCCTGTTGCCCTTCTAGAAGCATCGCTCAGGCCTTCCCATGGAGATCGTGACCTTCTTTGGAGAGCCTTACTCACAACATGTTCTGTATATATGTACTCTCAGCCCTTCTGGGATCACTGCCCAAATGTCCTCTTCTTTTTTAACACCCTTGAACCCATTAACTTGGAGTTATTGTAAGACCAGTGGGTGGCACCCGCTCTCTTAGTGTCTGAGCCTAGGTTTGGTACCTAGTAGCACAAGTGCAAGCCACTTGGAGGGCCGTAGGTTTGTCTACTTGTAACACTGTCCTTGTGCCTTGCAGGGCAAGGTCCACCTGGAGCTGAGACTGAGCGAGGTCATTACAGACACTGGTGTTGTCTGCCACAAACTCGCTGCGCGGTAAGTCACCCAGGGAGAGAAGTACATACTTCATTTCCCTCAGAGGTTGCCTTTTTCAACCCTTGTCGGAGCTGATGCCCATCCCCAGTGTGATACATGGCCCTTGAAGATAGCCCACATACACAGTGCTGTTCTTCAGCTAAGAAGTGGGATGCTACCTTCCAGGGCTTGAAATGGAGATGAGCCAGCATGCAGGGAGGTAGCGCAATGCAACAGCAGCGAGGTCACATGGGTATGTATAGATGCATGAGGGCACTCCTAGCTAAAGTTAGTTCCAAGCATTCAGCCCTCTATAAGGGTGGTGGCCTTTATAGTAATCTGTAGGAAGTCGTGGCTCCAGGAGAGCGTAGTTACACACATTTCATTTTGCATTCGTGTTTCAGGTTGACCCCCCATCCCCCGCCCTGAGAGTGCACAGCAGTTGAGACCTGCCCTTCAGACTATGCCCCTAAATATGCTGTGTAGCTTCTTCACTTTCCCTCCTTAAATCATACGCAGAGTAGCCCCATACACCACGCCTGTCCTGCTGGCTTTCAGGTCTTGGCCACTCTCTCTCCTTCTACATGGGACCCAAGCTGTGTCTTGGAAAGTTTTCCATGTGGTTGGACAAGTAGAAGGGAGCTCTGGAGATCCGGAAGGTCGCCATCTGTTTTCTTTTAGAAAAACTGCAACAAAACCATTGAGGGCAGGTACCTGACAAAGAGCCGAGATCTGTCTGATCATAGTTCTGTTAAGGCTTTGTGCTGTGTCCTAATGAGACTGAGTACCTCACAGTGAAACTGAAAAATCCGCTATTGTCTGAGCTTTCATCTCACCACCCTGAGTGTGGTTGCCGTGCTCCAGGAGCTGTGAGGAAGCCTCAGATAAGAGAAAGGTCTGTTTGTGTTAAGGATACAGAAGCAAGTCCCTGAGAAGGGAATGCGAGCAACAGGGTCTAGTCCTGTAGTGTCTCTAGACACCCAACCACCTTCAGCTGCCCAGTCAAGATGGGAAGAGATGGAGGGCAGCACCCTGTGTTGTCCGCCCAGGTCTCAGTGCAGCAATGGGGCCTCATGCCAACCTGTCAGTGTCGGCCGTGGTCGGGAATTAGTATAGATAGTGCCTACCACCTGAGACATCTCCATAAGCTACAGTTCCCTGATGAGCTCCCTAGTATGTGGAGCTACACCTCAGCATCTCCACACCAAGGTAGCATGGGCCCATTTTGAGGGTTCTGTTGAAGAGCAAAGCCCGTAAATATTAAACACAGAAGGCTACAGTTCTTGTACTTCAAACGCTAGATTTGGGAACTTTGTGTGTTTCAAATTTTCCTTTCACAAACTTCAGGAATGGCTTACCCGTGGTGTGGGGGCATGGTGAACACTGTATTATCTTTCTCTTGCACACATTGTGCACTGTGTCTGTGAGCCTAGATTCAGGGAAAGCTGGATTTAGACAAGTTCAGGGCACAATCTGGGATGATACCTGATCTCCAGTCTATAAACCTGGCCTCTGAATCCCAAGGGTCCAGTGTCGGGGCTGGAGAGGCGGCTTGCTGCCCTTGCAGAAGACCAGCGTTTCATTCCCAGCACCCATACTGGGCTAGTTACCAAACCCCAGATCTGTGGAACCCAGTGCCTTCTTATAGCCTCCATAGCTGCCCACACATATGTGCGTGTACACACACATGGACACACATGCACACATATAGATAAAATATAAACCTTTAAAAATTTGAGACCCTAGTGGTCATACTCTTAGGGTAGACAATTCACACAGCTGGGGCCCTGTTTGTCCTGTACTGTGAGGGGCATAGGAGGCCAGCTGGCTTTGATTCTGAGTGACACACCCAACATATAGATGATTTCTTTCTGGTCTGAGGCTGTTCCGGCCATTGCAGGGCCAGTCTCATGTTGAACTGGAAAGCATTGGCTTTTCCATGATCTCTGCATGAACTGGAGAGAGGAGGTAGCTGTGTTCTGCAGATATACCTGGATGCCGCAATGGGGCAAACTTACATAGTCTGTCTAGGCCCCAGACTATGAAAGTCACTCCATCCCAGTATGTCCAAAATGGGGTTGTGCCTATGGAGCATAACACCTAATAGCCGAATCTCATAAAACACGTGTGCATTGGATTGAGACTGCTCGGCCAAGTGGGTCTCCGTGGCCTTTCTGGGACAGTAGCTGTCCTGTGTCTTCCTATGATAGCTACCTCACTCCGCTAGAGACCCCGACCACACTGAAGGGTTGGCTGCTACCTACACGCCTCCATTTCATCTGGTTCCTTTTCCCTGTCTGTATTCCACAAAGCTCCGTGTGGAGAAATAGTCAGATAATCAACACTACAGTTATGACTGTCACCTTGTGTCTTCCTGCTGTGCCGGACAAGCAGACCTGAACTGCGCAGGGGCACTTTTTCAATGCTCCGTGCTCACTGTTATTTTCAGAATAGCCTGGAAGGCAATAGAGCTCAAAGGACCTCTGTTCAGTGGGCCTGTTGATGGATGAGTTCATGAAGGATGAGTTCATGAAGTGACCAAAGGCCAAGTCATTAGGATGGATGGAAAGCATATCCCGGAAGGCAGAGAAGGACGCAGGGTTGGAGAATACTGGGTCAAGCTGGTGGAGGTGCCGGACGTGAGGCACATTTCTTCTAGCAAGAGTCTTGGAAAGCAAGAGGGTGGGTTAAAGAAAGCCTTGCAGGGTGGAGCAATTTCATGGACCTATGGTTGACAAGGAGGAGAAGGAGAACACACACACACACTACTCAGGTAAAACAGTCCCAGGCATCCCAAGTGGACCTGAGCTCTTTGGAGTGTGCTTCATGCAGCACCTCCCAGAGAAGTGTCCTCAACCTTTCAAGATGCAGACAGAGGTGCTAGGCCCCATGGTTTGTGCAACTGTACTGTTGGTCGGACTCGGGGCTGAGCCTTCTACTTCTGACAAATTGAATTACAGGACCTGGGCTCACACAAACAAAGGGACATGAGATACACTGTATTTACATTCGTTCACATATATATGCACATATATGTGCACATATATATTTATATACATACATATTCATATATACACACTGTATACATCCACTGCTTTGGAAGCAATGCTCAGGGGACATCCCTGAGTCCCCTGAGAAGGGATGCATCTTAAGACATGGAGTCTCTGACTCTGCTTCCAACCAGCTAACGGTACAACACAGGCTGAGGGGAGCTAGGGCATGGGGTATTAGATCCCGGAAGGAGCCCCAGTCATGTGTAGAGGGCCATCAAAAGCCTCCTGGGTTTACATGTGTCTGAGAACCACTTATATCCCTTTAGCCCAGGGAAGAGCCTTGTGATTGCCCAGAACAGGTAGTGGAGACAGAAAGAGGGCTACAGCTTTGTAAATTATGAACTGTCCATCTGGCGGAAAGGGTAGCCTCCCCCAAAAGGCATAGAACAAAACCGACCAAATCAGAAGAGTGATGCCCACAGCTTAGAGTTTAACTTCAGCAACTTCGCTCTTTAACAACCAGCTGCAAAAATTCTGGATACTTGGCCTAAACTTCACAGAGCCTCCTATCTGCTCAAAGAGTTTGTGCCTATGGAGAGGGGAACTAAACACCAATAGTCAGAAAGAGTGGTGCAGACGTGGTGCTCGCGGGCCAGTGTAGGAAGGTAGTGATGCTGGGTCAGAACATATGGACAACCATGGGCCATCACTGTAGATCTGTTGTCTGTAGAAAGGGATGCAGGAAGCGGTGGGACCCCGGGCCAACAGCTTACACTATAGGAAGGCAAGAGCGGTGTAGATGCCCACTAAGGGGTTGAAACTGCAGGCCACTGAGCAGCAGAAGGTGGTGCTGACCCTGGGGTGATACCATGGTCCTCAGCTGTCACCTAGGTGCAGCGGAGGGGCTGACTGTGCTGGTCACAGGGCTCAGTACCCTAGAAGACATAATCTTGTGAAGGCCACAGATGCTCTACAATTCCACAACGCTTTGCAATTGCTAATCCACATTCTTGCCAGAACTTGCCAGGCCATAGAACTTCTGGCTGAGGAAGTGCTGGCTTAGTCTACTGTGACCTCCAAGTCCTTTCCCTGATCACGGTCTTCTTTGTCTCAGCATCTTTGAGTGCCAAGGCCTCCCCATTGTGAACGGGCAGTGCGACCCTTACGCCACAGTGACATTGTCCGGACCCTTCAGGCAAGTTGTCTTTCTGACATCTATCCTGCCTGGGTTTCAGTTCTGGGTTGGGGGCACGGGGGATGGCAGGTCTAGCTTTGGAGATAAGAGGTTGCCCCCCCCTTGCAGCGGGGTGGGCATGGTGCACTTAGAAGCGGAATGTGTTGTGTAGATTTATTGCGGTGAGGTCTGTTTCTCGGAAAGCCTTTGTGAGCTTCATAGTGGGTATTTTGGGCTCAGTAAAGGTCCCTGTTTTACATACCATCTGGAGGTGGAGACAGACAATACTTGTGAGATAAACAAAGGTAGTAAACAACTGTGCATTTGACGGCTCGGTTTCAGACCCATCTGGAGCCCACCAACTCTTCCTTTCTCCACTCCAGGTCTGAAGCAAAGAAGACAAAGGTGAAGAAGAAAACGAACAACCCCCACTTTGATGAGGTGTTTTATTTTGAGGTTGGTGCTTCAGTGGGAAGAACTTTGAACCGCAAGCAAGTCTCAATCCGAACTACCTGACTCTGTCTCAGGAGCTGTCCAGGCCCAGCCCAGAGATCCTCAGATCTGGATGGCATTCGAATCCCTACTAGTTTTCCTCCTTCTCAGGAGAGAAAAGCCACATGTCTCTTCCTGAACCAACTGGCTCAATTTGGAAGGGGCAGATTGATGCTGTCGCCGGCCCCCCAGGACTCGGGGTTGGGTTGTTTGTTTGGCTTTGGGGCTTTTGTTTTCCTGGCTTTTCACCACAGCTTCCCCAAGCAGGGTGAGGTTCCTTTCTCCGGAAATGTGAGGGTTTGAGCAAAAAAGGGGAAATGATTCAGCCCAGAGCACCCTGGGGCCTCTTAGAACTAAAGCAGGTTAGTCAAGAAGGGTGAGGCTGGAGCCTGCCTGAGGCAGCGGGTTGCCTCTCAGCCTTGGTACCTTCTGTTTATTCTTTAGCATCTGGTTCTGGGAGTCGGGAGGTAGGGGGACAGCCAAGGCCCCAGTTCCCAGCTTCAGAGCCTGCCACATGGTGCGAGAGAAAGGCAAAAATGTAGGTGTCACAAAGCCCCATGTTATGATGGACTGTAGACCAGTATGGTGGCCCAACATCTGGAACTCCTGCACACAAGAGTCAGAAACAGAAAGATCCTAAGTTATAGGATAGCCTGGTCTACAGTGGAGCAACTTCCATACCAATGACTGTTAAATAGCTAGACCTTAATTAAGAAAAAAAAATAGCTAGGACTTGGGGAGATGGTTCAGTTAAAGTGTTTGCCATGTATGCTTAAAGACCTGAGTTCAGATCCCCAGAACCCGTCTGAAAATCCAGGTATGCCAGTGCACACCTGTAATTCCAGTTCTTAGGGTGAGGAGACAGGTGGATCCCTGGAACTCATTGGCCAGCCAGTCTGGCCAAACCAGTGAGCATTGGTTCAGTGAAAAAGACCCAGTCTCAAAAAGTAGAGGTGGAGAGCGATTGGGGAAAGAATGTCCGACATCAGCTTTTGACCTACCCATGAGCCAAGTGCACACATTATGAAAGACACACACAAACAATCGATAAATTAAAGCATAGAAGCAGCCCAGCTTTGGTGGCACAGAGACCTGCTGTAGGGCCGAGGAGAGCAGGGCTTCTCAAGTGTGGAATCTTGAAGATCCTGAGCAGGGTTCCCATCCTGAGGTGGCTACTATCAGGGCTGCGGGGGTGCTGGAAATCTTCATGAGCAGGAGTGCTTGGAATCAAGTTAGTAAGAACAACGGACAGGTTTCAGAACCAGCCCTAGGCAAGGTTGAGGTGGGGAACAAGAGGCCTGGATGCAGATCTGCGACCTGGAGTGTGCAGGGGGTGAGTGGTGGGCAGTAGCTGTGTTCTGTGCAGCTAGGACATCCTTGCCATATAGGCAGGTGGAGATGTCAGAGAGCGGGACATGACACTGGGGCCTCAGCAGGCTCTCCCGAGAGGCAAGAACTTGTGGTCATGAAATGTGAGAGTTTAGTAGGAACTGAAAATCAAACCCACTAGGCTGGTACAATATGGCACGAGTGTGGACAGACTCTCCTGCCCCGAATCTATTCTGGTGACAAGCTTATTCCTACCCTGTCTCTACTGTGTGAGACCCTGCATCTCTGGGCTGTGCATGTCTAATTTACTTGCTAAAGATTTGCTCCAGCCCAGTGGATAAACTCAGTGTTCTGGAGAAGCCTGAGAGCCATGTTGTGGGGAGCTTGCCAGACTTCCAAAGGCAGGTGGGGCCCCTGCTCCTCCCAGTCCCAGACCTGAGATGCTGCTGTCAATCCTATGACTCAGCAGCTACACCCAGTTAATAAGAGTTACCTGTGTTCTTTATCACTGATTTAAGTTGGGGACAGACTTGGAGTTGGGGGTGGTGCTCGGGAAGAAAGTAAACAATCTGGCTGACTGTAACCTCTCAAAGGTTTGTGTTTTAGTAGAAGGCAGCTTCCAGGTTGCTTTCTTACCTTAGATCCTCCTTGCTGGGGAGAGGGTGGTGGGATACCTGGAGCCTGCCTGGGCCATGCTTCCCGGAGATTCACTGTGGACTGTACCACCATCTCGAGTGGGACAACAAGGAGGCAGTAGGGACAGGGTGGCATCAGGACAGGGTGGTTTGGGAAGATGACGGTGTCTGATGATGTGTTTCTGGGAGAATCAATTGCCAAGATGTGGTCAGGAGGGAGGCAGGTGGCATTGGTGCGCACCATTGCCTCACTATCCAGTAAATTAGAGCACATGGGGTAAGGAACATGAGTGACAAGTTCTAGATTAGGGCTTGAGGCAAAAAGCCTCCCTCTGATCCTTCCGAAGGACCCCGAGGGAGGTAGCATTGCTCGTACACTACTGTGGTCAAGGAAGAGCCAACTCCTTGGCCATTGCTCTGAGCCTGACTGAATTCTAGTTCCTGAGCCTGCTTATTGTTTTTAGATGGGGCCTCGAGTATCTCAGGCTGGCTTTGACCTCACTATGTAGCTGAGCAAACTTTAACTTCTGATCCTCCTGCCTCTACCTCCTGAGTGCCGCGGTTATAGGCATGAGCCATTAGGCCATGTCGATATGGCGCTGGGGATTGAGCCCATTGCTTTGTGCATGGGTGGACAAACATGCCACCAAGCAAGGTGCATCATTAGCCATCCTCCACCTGTTAGGTTACACGAGCCCAGCCGTTCTAAACCATCAGAAGAAAACTGTCAGGTCATTCCTTCAGTTTCCTGACTTCTCCCAGGGTGTAGATTCTGCAGAACGTCTTGTTAAGGCTGTTATCTATGCTGGACCGCCAGAAGAGTTGTGACCTCTCACGATTGCAGGACCTACTGTGTGTGTCGGGTGGGGTGGGGGTGGGGATCCTCCATACCTTCTTATGGGTCAAAAGGAAACCATAAGAGCTCAGGTTACTGCCCTGTGGGTCTGGCTTCCTGCCTCATGATATTAGGACCAGAAACCTTGGGGCCTGTAAGGTCCTGAACTTGATGGGTAGTTTAGAGATGGAACAGGCTGCCTCTGTGTACATGTCCTATTGTGTCTTGAGAAATCAGCCACTGCCATGTCTTGATGTGGCCCCAGGGCAAGTTCCTAGTCTAGAAACCCTCACCCCCACAACACACACACACACACACACACGCATCTGTTCTCACAGACAAGTTGCATGGTCCTCCCTTGGGTTGTGGAATGCCAAGCTACCTGGCATATGTGTCTGACATTATTTATCCCCTTCTAACTCCAGGTGACCAGACCCTGCAGCTACAGCAAAAAGTCCCACTTTGACTTTGAGGAGGAAGATGTAGACAAACTTGAAATTCGGTGAGTTGCTCACAGAGGTTGATAGCAAAGGTTAGGAGATATATCACTTAGACAGGTTCCATCCCCCAAACTATTGAGGCAGCCCTGGCACAACAAAGCCACAGCTGTTTGGGGGGGCTTATTGCTTGATACCCTGAAAGGTCTAGGATCAGTTTTAGAAACTGCGGGGTCTTCCTTCTCGTTGATACTGCTCAGTGGGAAAGCCTGCAGGCATCCGACAGATCTCTTCCTCCAGGATATTTTCTAAGCAGTCTCATGGGTCCCTGAGGCTTTGGCAACCCGTGTAGAGCCATCTCCTCTGATGTTACTGATTCTTTTTGTGTGGATCCTGTATGGGTCTTCCAATCTGTTGCTATAGAAACCAAGCCTTCTGTAAAGGTTAGTAGGCACCGCATCCTCCCCCTATGGATTCCGAAATCCATCTGAGTTGTTTGGGGAGCATGCTGGCCACCAAGTGATCAAGCTTGCCAACAGGAACCTTCAACCCTGGGCTGGGAGACACCGGCAGCCCTCCTGGTTCCCACATACATATGTTCTCAGTGACGTGTCTTTCCTCTCGGTCATATGGGTGTGCACTATAGGACTGGCAAAGATGACAGAAAGATCAGCCCACTCTTCTAGGATGTCTCTTCTATAGCAATGCCCTAATAGTCAAGGCATGGTAGACCTGTGTAAGACTTTCAGCTCTCTGGCCATGAACCCTGCCGAGTAGTGATGACAGGTACCATGGACCCAACCCACTGTTTTTCTGGTGCTGTTTTTTAGCCCCTAATGTGAGGGGAAATGAGTATTCTCTTGGGGGAGGGGCATCATTGAGTAACTCATCTGCCCCAGGATCACTGGACACTGCCGTGGCCGCAGACTATATTGTGACTGTGGCTCCTTGGGACCCAGCTGCAGGCCCTCCGGTGCATACACAGTATCCCTTGATCATGGTTCACACCACAGTCTAGTGTTTAATGGAGACAGAGGCAGGGCTCTTAAGTTTCAGGAGCAAGGCTCTCAGGTGTCCAGTGCCCTCCCAGGTAGAGCCATGGTAGGGCATCTGCCCTGGTTGGTTATTTTGTCCTGTGGACAGCTGCTCAGCCTTATTACGCTTCTATTGTTTGATATGCTGGGCTTGAAGATCAAAGCATGGTACATCTGGGGCAGAGCCAAGGCCCTTGGGGGCCTTAGTACATCTCTAATATCTGCTTAGGGCCCTTGGATTACTCTTAGGTGAAGGGACCCTTGGACCAAGAATGGAGCAGCTTGTTTGGTTGGCTCTGCCATGAGTAATGACACCCAGTAGTTCCCTCCGCCAGACTGAACTGGGAGTCCCCGCTGGCTCCCAGACACAGGTACTGCTCGTCCATTGCACTAAGAATCAAAATCTCTGCTCCACCATGAAGCCTGGTTTACCTGCTCTTGGTAAAAGTATTTACCCACTCTGAGAACTGAAGGCCTTTATTGCTTGCCTCTCTAGGAAGCGGGCTCGCTCCATCCCCTGCCCACTAGGGGGCGCTGCTTGGTGAGACCTGAATGGCACTTGCTCATCTTTTTCAGAGTTGACCTCTGGAATGCCAGCAACCTGAAGTTTGGGGACGAGTTTCTTGGGGAGCTGAGGATCCCTCTCAGAGTGCTGCGACATTCTAGCTCTTATGAAGCCTGGTAGGTGTGCATCTCAAGGTACAGCGCTGGGGATACAGCATGGCTTCCAACTGCGACGCCACTGTGCTAAGCCGACCTTTACCTACCATCCTCTTCGCTCAGCTTGCTGCCTGGGCTTCTGGTCTTACTGTAGGTAACACGGAGCAGGTGGGGAGAGGTGACCGTAGGGCAGTGGTGCTGGGAACCTAATAACAAAGAAGGGTCCAGTTAAGAGCAAGTTTTCTAGCTAAGAGCCGCTTTGGGCACAGTCTAGTGCCTAGCTGGGCCCTGGGTGGCCTTCTTGCTCATCTTGGGTCCCTGGACAGGGCCAGTTTGCAGGGTGTATGGGTCTTCATAGGCTCTTCAGACTCTGGCTTTCTCTGTCTCGGAGCCCACCCGGGTGCTTGTAACGCTTGCTCTCTGCTTCTGGTGCCTTGATTTCTGGTTTACTCCAGGCACTATAGCTCATCTTCATTTTATTCCATGGTTGGTTCCTTAAAGACATGAAGAGCATGGAACCCAGTGTCCCGCTGTCCAGTGTCTCGCTGTCCAGTGTCCTGCTGTCAGTGTCTCGCTGTCCAGTGTCCTGCTGTCAGTGTTCTGCTGTTCAGTGTCCTGCTGTCCTGTGTCCCATTGTCCAGTGTCCTGCTGTCCAGTGTCCTACTGTCAGTGTCCCATTGTCCAGTGTCCCATTGTCCAGTGTCCTATTGTCCAGTGTCCTGCTGTCCAGTGTCCCACTGTCAGTGTTCTGCTGTCCAGTGTCCCGCTGTCAGTGTTCTGCTGTCCAGTGTCCAGCTGTCAGTGTCCCATTGTCCAGTGTCCTGCTGTCAGTGTCCCATTGTCCAGTGTCCTGCTGTCCAGTGTCCCATTGTCCAGTGTTCTGCTGTCCAGTGTCCTGCTGTCCAGTGTCCCATGTCAGGTGTTACTCTGAGGGTGCCAAAGTAGATTGCTGTCACCAGGAAATTGACTTCTAATTCAATAAAGGGGTGCCCACATAGGTCCTCCTGCTAGCTCCATGGCCAGGTTCTGGGATACAGGGCTCCACCTTGGCAGATGACAGGGCTGGGAGGAGGAGAATGGCCAGTGTGGGCCAAGAGAGAGAGAAAGGGTCTCAGAAAACACTTCTGTGACCACTGGTCACCAGCACAACTCAACTCACTCTTGTGAAAACCACACACTTGTGTTAAAATGGTCCCCATTTTGTTTGAGCACTACTGTGGTGTGGGGCCTATGCTTACAAGGGCTCCTGGCCTCCTGTCTGTCTTCTCCCAGAAGCTCATCTCTCGCTTCTCGCCCGTTCCTCATTCCTCCTGCTTCAGCTTCCCCTTTGCCTGTAAGTCTGTGGTTCTCCTACAGGAAGCGTCCAGGTGGCCATGCTCTAAGATAGCCTGGAGAGCAGCCATGGAGCCTGTCTTTCTGCCCGAGACCTACCTGTGACAGCACAGACCATCCAGTGGCAGGATGCTGGGCTGCCTTGGAAATGCTTCTGGGAAGACCCTGCCTTTACCTGCCGGTCCATGTCCTTCCTTCCTAGGTTCTTCCTCCAGCCCCGAGACAACGGCAGTAAGAGCCTGAAGCCAGATGACTTGGGGTCACTGAGGTTAAATGTAGTTTACACAGAAGACCATGTCTTCTCCTCTGAGTACTACAGCCCCCTGCGTGACCTGTTACTGAAGTCTGCGGATGTGGAGGTGTGTGTCAGCCGCATTTACTGGTGAAGGCCCAAGTCCAGCTCCACAGACCAGCCCTGGGTACCCACCTGTCAGGCGTAGCCAGTTCAAAGCATTAACATTGGGCCTTTGCCACTCTGTTTCCAGTACCTGGAGACACCTGTACCCTTTCACTGTACAAGTGACATCTAACTCTCTGCAGTTACAGCTTCAGGAGCCTGGCCCACTCAGACTGCTCTCTTTTCCAACCCCAGTGCTACTGGATTTGGGGCTTGGTGGGAGGGTGATTAGGCCACACTCGGAGAATATAGTCAGCAAGGTCCCACGAGAGGTTTTTACACGGGTTTTCATAAGGTGTGGGTTTCTCTGCAAAGTGGGATATTTAGCAGATGAGAAGGAAGCCACCAAGGGAGTGGGTGGCTCTCTGCAGTGGCCTCCCTGTGCTATCACGCATGTGACCGTAGGGTGATGGTCTGGAGTCATCAGGTGGGGCACGACCTGCAGAGAGTGGGTGCTGTCACGTGCTCACTGCTCCCACTTCCCCTCTGCCCAGCCTGTCTCAGCCTCAGCAGCGCACATCCTGGGTGAGGTGTGCAGAGATAAGCAAGAGGCAGCCATCCCGCTGGTACGGCTCCTGCTGCACTACGGCAGGGTGGTGCCCTTCATCAGTGCCATTGCCAGTGCAGAGGTGAAAAGGACCCAGTAAGTGCCCCTGATGCCCAGTCCCTGCATGCCCAGCCCGCTTCCCACCTCCTGCTGTTTTCCCTGTACCCCAGCCCCATATAAAGATCTACTCCCGTTCTTTGTATGTTCCACTTGACCTTGCTTCTCTCCCCACCTACCAATATCCTTGAGGGGAAGCTGGGCCCCTTGGTATCCAGTGGGTAGCCATCAGAAGTAGCCATCCTAAGCCTTATCTGTGCACAGCATCGGTGGAGAGTGAGGGTGCCGGGGTCTTCAGGAGTCTGCCCCTCCCCTTTCACAGATTTCCTTATTCCTTATCTCTGGGGAGATCCAGAGAGGGTGAGGAGGGGTACACTGGGCCCCAGGGCTTGAAGGACCAGCTCTGTCCACTCTGGTGATCCCCAGGTCTCCTTGGAGGACACCATTATAGACTCATAAGGTGGGGTCTGCTCCCCACTAAAACTGCAAGCCTTGTCTCAAGATGCTCTTGATGAAGAATGAGCCGGAGGAAGGAGCCGTGGTGATTGGAAGCCAGTTGATACCTGGATTTGTGCATTAAAAGCCCAAGATTTGTCAAAAGCACCCACATAGAGGCATAGAGACAGGGTCCATCCAGCCCTGCACATCAATAGTTAAGAACTTGTTTGTTGACTTGTTTGTGTGTCCCAAAGAAACACACAGAGGCCTACATTTATTATAAACTGGTTGGCTTATTAGCTCAGGCTTTCTTATTAACTAACTCTTACATCGTACATTAACCCTAATTCTTATCTGTGTTAGCCATATGGCTTGGTACCTTTATCAGTGAGGCATTCTCATCTTGCTTCCTCAGTGTCTGGGTGACAACTGCAGACTGAGCCTTTCCTCTTCCAAGAACTCTCCTGTTCTGATTGCCCCACCTATACTTCCTGCCTGGCTACTGGCCAATCAGCATTTTATTAAACCAGTACAAGTGACAAATCTTTACAGGGTACAAGACCATTGTCCCACAGCACTTGTTGAGATAGGGGTATTGAGTTCCTCATGAGATATCTGGAAACAGGCCTGCCAGCATTCATGTCCCCACCTGGTGACCAGGCTCCCTTAGTACCTAAACAAGGCAGACATCATCCAATGCTGTTTTCCAGGGACCCCAACACCATCTTCCGAGGAAACTCACTGACATCTAAGTGCATAGATGAGACGATGAAGCTGGCGGGCATGCACTACCTCCATGTGACCCTGAAGCCCACCATTGAGGAGGTGAGATGGCCCTGGCCACTTTGGCATGGTGATCAGGGCTCCTCTGAGAGACAGGACTACCCAGCCACTCACAGGGACCTCATTTTAGTAGTTTTTATAATGGACATTTTGTATATATTCCAGAATCCTCTTTGCTTTCAGATGGATGGATAGATGGATGAATGGATGATAGATGGATAGATGATAGATAGATAGATAGATTGATAGATTGATAGGTGATGGATGATAGATTGATTGATTGATAGGTGATGGATGATAGATAGATGATGAATAGATAGATGGGTAGATAAATAGGTAATAGATGGACGGAAGATAGATAGGTGATGGATAGATAGGTGATGGATGATGGATGGATAGATAGATAGATAGATAGATAGATAGATAGATAGATAGATAGATAGATAGGTAGGTAGGTAGGTAGATAGATAGATAGATAGATAGATAGATAGATAGATAGATAGATAGATAGAATCTCCTCACTGTTAAAGACAGAAAGACATGCACGAGAAACCTCATTTCCCCCAGGGATCCCTTCCCACACTCTGTGGATCCCTTAGTCCCTACTATGGCTGTGGCCTGCGCTGTCTGAGGACTAGACTGTTCCTGTCTATGGTTCAGCTGTCTTTTGTATTCAAACTACTCCTTCTCCTAGCTCCACTCCTACCATGGCTCTTACTGGATGTCTTGCTTGTAAGATAGGTTGTGAAAAGCAGGTTCCTTGCAATGTGTGAAAATTTAAACTAGAGTACTGGTTTATCTATGAGCAGAGTCATGGGAATACTCGAGAGGACAAATGTTCTTGAAGCTTGGAGGTGACTCCTCATGAGTATACAGTCTTGGGGAAATGCCCATGCCTGGCGAGGACAGAGGGCTGTGCATCCTTGCTTCATTGCTTTCTCCCAGCAGCTTGTGTCATAGGGGCAACTGTCTACTGTGTGGAGTACCTTGGGGTCTCATGGGACTCTGTGGGATTCTCTGCGGCTGCATGGGGTCAAAGCTGGTCCTTAAGGCAGTTGCAGGGCAGCCCAAGCCTTGAGATACTACTCTGTGCATATAGCTGTCCAGTGTCGGTTGTTGGAGCTGCCTCCAGGAGGCCAGCTTCCCCAGGAAGCCTTTTAGGCCTATCTTCCCACCATCTTAATGCTCTTCCAGATTTGCCAGAGCCACAAGTCCTGTGAAATTGACCCTGTGAAGTTGAAGGATGGTGAAAACCTTGAGAACAACATGGTAAGGTACCTGCTTTGTTCTGGGACAAGAAACCAGTCTCCTGTTGGGGTTTTCTGCTCATGGCCATGTAGACACTGTTTGAAGGTCTCAGGCAGGGTGGGGATGACTGGGCCACAAACCACTTCTCGGGCTCTTGACCCGGAGTACAGTATTGCGCCCACATATGCACTGCCAGCATCATGCCTGTTACCCCCAATCCATCCCACTCCACTCACCTGCCTCTTAAAGGCTCCCTCGGCCCCCACTGTTTCCTGGGGACCCAGACCTGTGAGCCCCACGACCTGACCCATGAACTCCACCGATTCTCAACTCAGGACCAGCAAACCTCTCCATGTGAAGCATGTCAGGTTGCTTGAGGGGCTCCTGCCTGTTAGTGTCTTCTTACACCTTCACACAGAGTAGGCTTCGTTAGGGTCACACTTTTAAAAAGAAGTGCGGGTTCCTCGGCTCCTAGTGAAGTTCAGTCTATATTCCGTGATGCTGAGCAAGAGGACCCAGAGGGTTGAATTCTGTAGCCACTCAATCCAGATCTTTACAGGGAGTGTGTTTGTGAGCATCACGGAGGTCTGGGCTCCCCTATCCCTGGGCGTGTCTCTGGTGCTGTCTTGGCCTCAGGGAGACTCTGGGTCTAATTTCCCAACTCTTGAAGGAGAGCCTGCGGCAGTACGTGGATCGCATCTTCACGGTCATCACGAAGTCCGGAGTGAGCTGTCCCACCGTCATGTGTGACATCTTCTTTTCCTTGCGGGAGGCAGCTGCCAAGCGCTTCCAAGGTGAGCCACCTGGGCCTGAGCCGAGGTGTGAGGACTCAGCAGTCTTGGTTCATAATTCTCCAGTCTCTGGGAAAGAACACCATAGAGTGTGAACATGGCCTCCCACAGCTGCCTTCAGATGGTTTCTTCTTCGGGTCATGAATTGAGTCGCTGCATTACCAAGATGACCAGCCCCTTGGGAGCCTTTCCCTACCAAGAGCCCCAAGTGTCAGGAGATCCGGGAAAAGAAGGTTTCCTGGTGACCCACTCCTACAGACCTGATCCTTCCTCACACTGACTCCTGGAGAAGCAGAGATGCCCTCCCCACAGCCCCCACCTACACTGCATGCTTCACCCTGCAGGACCCATATCGGCATGGCAGCCTCCCTTCACACTGTGATAGTCCCCAGGCTTCTGGGACCCCGTAGGCCTTGAGCCCAACTTCTGTCCTATGCAGACTGGACCAAACCTCTCAGGCTGCCCTCTGCCTCCTCCAACTCATGCCCCAGTGCTATTGGCCTCTCCTATCCCAGCCCCTACCCCACCCACACCTCTCCAGGCCCCACACTCACCACTCCAAGCAGATCCCAAGCGTGTGAGTCCCCATCACTGTTTCACACAGACTGCATCTCAGGCCAGAGCACCTTGCTCTTGGGACCAACCTCTGGGAAGCAAGAATCTGCATGAGTCATGCAGACCCCAGGCAGCTCCGACCCCAGAGCTCTAGGACTGCAGGCCGCAGGGGACTAGGGAGGGAGTTTCTGATAACAAAATAAAGTTATCATCTCAATTCAGATGGGAGTAGAGCCCCCAGTAATGAGTCCTCAGGAGGCCCTGGTAAATGACGTTACATCTGTGACCCTCAGCTGCCAGACTGTGTCCTCTTGTGACATAATAAGAGAAACAGATAGGTGGACAGAGAGACAGCGGCAGAGAGATCTAGAGACAGGAAGAAATATGTAGAAATACAACAATACTATTGGGACAGACAAAGGAGCAGCAGAGACATACAGATATATAGACCAAAGAAAGAGAACAGACACTGCAGAAGAGACTCACGAAGAGAAAGAGACAGAAATAGAGTCTTCAGCCTAGTTTAGCTCACCAGCGAGGCCCTTAAGAATTGCTGGGCAAGATCAGAACCTGGATGTCATTGCTTCTGTCCCAGACTGAAACTGTCCCGTCTGCTTACAGATGACCTGGATGTGAGGTACACAGCTGTGAGCAGCTTCATCTTCCTGAGGTTCTTCGCTCCTGCCATCCTGTCCCCAAACCTCTTCCAGCTGACACCCCACCACACGGTAAGTGAGTTGTCCTGCAAACCAGCCAGCCAGCCAGTCCTTCTCAACTAGGCAGTCCACGTTAACCAGCCAGTCCTCCTTAAATAGCAAAGTTTTCCTTAACCAACTAGGCTTTCGCGAATGGACGAGAGGGTGAGTTGAGCAGTTTTATCCACTCTGATGGAAGAATTGATACTATTTTGTCTTCTTTTGTATTTGTGTATATCTAGGTATGTGTTGGGGGGGACACACGGGTCGAATTTGGGTATCTTTTTTTAAATTTTTTTAATGATTTATTTATCTTTATTTTATGTGCATTGGTGTGAAAGTGTCAGATCCCCTGGAAATGAATTTTCAGACAGTTGTGAGCTGCCATGTGGGTGCTGGAAATTGAACCCAGGTCCTCTGGAAGAGCAGTCAGTGCTCTTAACCACTGAGCCATTTCTCCAGCCCCGATTTTGGGTATCTTTCTTCATGTACCAGCCATCTTATTCTCTGAGACTGGGACCTGGAGCTTGCCATTTAGGCTAGAGTGCCTGGCTCCAGGGATCTGACTGTCTTCACATCTCCAATGCTTGGATCACAGGCACATGCTACCATATTCTGCTTTGTATGTAGGTGCTAAGGGTCAAACTCATGCTCCTATAACAAGCACTTGATCAGCTGAATGATCTCGCCAACCACCAGTTAATATTGTTTTAAATAATAATGTATGGTCTGACCAGGGTCTTACCCGATACTCTCTGCTACTGTTCTTCCTACCACCTAAGATATACAAGCATTATTTCATCTACTCATGGTGCACGTGCTATGGCCAAGCCCCATCTGGGTGGGCATAGCCTTCTCCTGGGGTGACATATGTATTGCCCACATATGTGGGCAAGGTGCAGTAGAGCAGCCCCGTGCTAGGGGTTCTCAACCCTCCACGTCATGTCAAAGCTGCAGGTGTCCCTAGTCAGGGTTGCCAAACCTCAACTAGCGTGACAGTGATCTCCTGGGCTGCTCTAATTTCGAGAGGGTTCTTTGTATCTCAGGCAGAGAGTCCTCACCATGTGGCTCTTCTCAGCAAGGCCAGGAACCTGGGACCTTGAAGAAATGGGCTCCTGGTGTGTGGCAAGGTCCAGGCCTGGGCAATGCAGAGCTTCCTGAATCTTTACCCATATATATATACACACACTCCCATTTTATGCTAGGTTTTAAGCTAGTAGTTCTCAACCTGTGGATCATGACCCCTTTTGGGGTCAGCTGACCTTCTCACAGGGGGGTCCCCTAAGACCATCAGAGAACACAGATATTTGCATTACAGTTCACCACAGTAACAAAGTGACAGTTGCAAAGTAGCAACAAAAATAATTTTGTGGTTGGGGTCACCGCGAATGAGAACCTGTTATTAAAGGGCTGCAGCGTTAGGGAGGTCGAGGCAGTGTCGTTTGTCTTATCTTATTCAGAGATTGCCAGCTGCTCTTCTGCAGAACTGTTAAACCTACGTTTCTTTTGTCCTACCCCTTCAGGACCCACAGACGTCTAGAACCCTGACACTTATCTCAAAGACGATCCAGACTCTGGGCAGCTTGTCCAAGTCCAAGTCTGTAAGTCTATGCTCGTTTCATCTGTTTATGAGCAGTGGACTGTTGGTTTTTCCTCCTCTTCAGAAGCGAATGGGGAGGGTGTGTTCATCACAGCTGTTAGGACAGCAGATAGAGTCAAAGCCAGTGTCGCCATCTCCCAGCTCCCAAAGTTCTAATCCCAGCACCTTCTATAGCCTCTACCCTTACCAGTCATTGCGGGGGAGATTCACTGACCATAGTGGTGAGCAAATCAGCCCCATCTGACTCTTTAAGTGGACAAGATAGCTGAGCCTCCTCAGCTTTGCCCCAGGACCCCTAGCTATCGTAGGCTAGATATGTGGTATTGACCTTGGCTGTTGGCACTGTAGGAGTAAACCTAGGGATTGTCTGCAGCTGCCATTCATCCATCTGCAGCCTCTACATCCTGGACAGCAGAGGTCAAGCCCTTCTTGCCCCTTTGGTCATAAGTCTGCATTTCCCCTTCACCATCAAATGCCCCAGACCAGGGGTTGGTGCTGAAATATCTGACTTGCTCCGGACGCCTGTTCCTACAGACCTTTGCTTTGATCCACGCTGCTGGCCCCAGGCTGCCATGACCACATCCATAGCTAGTTTGTAGCCCATAACCCTGATTTCCAAGGTTGATAAGAGCGCAGACGTGCTTTGAGCCAGGGGCTTCAACGTAGACTCCCAGCAACCTCTATGGCTAGTAGCTCAGACTCCCAGCTTCCTGCAGACACCTCTGGGTGGGGCTGTATGCTTACACCTTCCTCCGTGTGGCCTAGATTCGCCTCACCTGTGGCACGCTAGGCTTGCCACTGCGTGCTGCAGCTTTCTGGTCTTTGGCCATAGGCATTGGTGCTGATGGCTGTCAACAGATGACCTGTTTCATTTCAGGCCAGCTTTAAGGAGTCGTACATGGCAACATTCTATGAGTTCTTCAATGAGCAGAAGTACGCAGATGCTGTAAAAAACGTAAGTGTCACGTCCTCCAAGGCACAGCTCCCACTCTCCATGGCCTTTGCCAGGACCTACCTCCCCTCTAAACTGAGGTTGGCCTGCCTGCCCCCAAATTCTCCTTTGGCTGCCCTCAGAGTCTAGTGTGGAGGCTCACCCTGTTTTCTGTACCAAAGGCCTTCTATTACGTTACTTTCTATTACTATAAAACACATTTGGGTTCATTTGGCATACATTTCTACATCACAGTCCATCACTGAGGGAAGTCAGGACAGGAACTCAAGCAGGAACCTGGAGGCAGGAGCGGAAGCAGACATCACAGGGGAATGCCATTGAATGGCTTATTTTTTTTCATAGCTTGCTCAGCTTGCTTTTTGTTTTGTTTTCAACATTATATTTTTATTGATTCTTGGGAAATTTCAGATCTTATTCCATGATCACACTCAACTTCCAGCCCTCCCGACCTTGTGACCTCCCCCCTCAACAAAAAAGGAAAACAAACAAAACCAGTTCAGCTTGTGTTATCTCTATGCCCACTGGAGTGCGGGCAAGTGTGGCCTGCTCTTAAATAAACTGCGACCTCCTCTCATGCGCCTGCACCACAATGGTGGAGTCGGCTTGCTTCTTATATTGTCCAAGACTACCTACCCAGGATAGTGTTGCCTACCGTGGGCTGGTCCCTCTTTCATCAGCCATTAATCAGGAAAATGTCCCACAGACATGCCCACAGGTGAATCTGATGGAGGCAGTTCCTCTTCCCAGATATGTCTAGGTTTGCCTCGAGTTGACCCAAACCAATCTGCACAGGTCTTATGTTGACCATGTGTTAACACCAGTGTTTGCCACCTGAGTCCTAACCTGATGAGTGTGTAGATGCAGATAGTTCATGACCCTGGGCTCTGCTTTTTGTCTTCCATTCAGAAGTGATCTACACAACTGCTTCCTTGGAAATCATAAAGCTCTGAGCAGTGAAAGGGAAGTAGGGACTGAAGCCAGGGTGAACTTCAATGGATGGAAGGAATTCCAAGAGTGGAGGGGTCACACGCCAAAGCTGGGGGCCGGGGAGAAGAGTGACCTCAACCTGGCAGGCTCTGAATGGGCTAATGCCTCCCTCCCATGAATCTCAGGATGTACCACTAGAACCCGCCCCTCTCCCATGTACCTCAGGATGTACCACTAGAACCCGCCCCTCTCCCATGTATCTCAGGATGTACCACTAGAACCCATCTCCCTCCCATGTACCTCAGGATATACCACCGCCTCCCTCCCATGTAACTGAGGATGTACCACTAGAACCTGCCTCCCTCCCATGTACCTCAGGATGTACCACTAGAACCTGCCTCCCTCCCATGTACCTCAGGATGTACCACTAGAACCCACCTCCCTCCCATGTACCTCAGGATATACCACCGCCTCCCTCCCATGTACCTCAGGATGTACCACTAGAACCCATCTCCCTCCCATGTACCTCAGGATGTACCACTAGAACCCGCCTCCCTCCCATGTACCTCAGGATATACCACAGCCTCCCTCCCATGTACCTCAGGATGTACCACTAGAACCCATCTCCCTCCCATGTACCTCAGAATGTACCACTAGAACCCGCCTCCCTCCCATGTACCTCAGGATGTACCACTAGAACCTGACTTAGGCCTACGGAGCTCAGGTAGAATCCCTAGCAGGTGCCTGGCTCCTGGTGAGAGCCTGACAAGGTCACGGCAGATGGACAAGGCCTGGTAGGATGGACTGGGCTCATCTGGAGGCAAGAGCTGACCCTCCAGCCCTCTCAGGACTCACACCCAGATCTCTCACTGGCTTCTGGGGAGGTCTATGGACCCAGCTAGGGTTCTGGCAGGTCAGACTCTGTCCACATGCGTCCCTTCTGACCGTCCCATTTCCTCCCACTTCAGTTCCTGGATTTGATCTCATCCTCGGGGAGAAGGGACCCCAAGAGCATAGAGCAGCCAATCCTGCTTAAAGAAGGGTAAGGAATTGGGTCCTGGTGGGCAGACTGTTGCATAGTTGGCCTCTTTCTCCGCCCCACCCTTCCCATCCTGTAGACCTGCCGGAGGGAATACATCCTGCTCTCGTGTGTGTGAACTTTGACAGGCATGCCTAGTTCCCGTGAGCCCTGTTCTGCATGTCGGTTCCCGGTTCCTAGTTGAGACTATGTTTAACTAGCCCCATGTCCCTTTGGCTCAAGCTTGAGGTCATCTACAGGTCATCATCAGGCTCCTTAACTGCGTCTGTTGTCTTTGTTTAAATCACTTTCTACCTTAACCGCGTGTTCAACAATACACACATGGCACCATGTGATAAGTATTTATTTCACAACCTCTAAAGCAACAGGTTTTGTCTCATAATCCTTAACTTGGCCCAGTGTATACAGGGCTTGCAAAACTTATCCTGATGGAAACAAACTTTCAGAGTAGCGAAACCATTGCAGAGTGGAGTAGCCTCTTCGTCTCTGCCAGCACACCGCTAGGATTTCACTAGCTTTCTCATGCCAAGGTTTTGGGCTTTTACCCATACTGAAGCACTACCTATTCATCTTCTAGATCGTGTCCTCAGACCCCACGCAGCTCTATATGCGTAGCTGCAGTGTCACCCTGGAGACTGGCCTGTCTCTTCTCACCCTGTCCTATCTCATCACCCACATCCACTGGTGGAAGTAACTGTGTCCACAAAGGCCCACACACTTTAGATGCACTTCCGCTGCAGCTAAAACATCCCTCAGTCGGTTACCTGCCAACACAGAGAACCGCGAGGTCGACTTTGCACATTTAAGTATATTCGCTGAGTTAAGTCAGCCCTGCTTATGTGAGGCTAGTGACCGACTGTAGCCTCCAGCAATGACTACTGCTCCCCGTGGGGGAAAACTGGTGGCAGTTAGAGAAAGTCACTTATGCATGTGGTACTTGGGTCAAGAATTGAGCAAGAAGATTTATGAATCCTTTCCCAAGGGACCCACAGATACTTCTCCGTAGAGCCATTTAGTGCTGCACACGTGTGCTCCGCTATACGGTAAAGTCCAACGTGACAAGGGATGCTGTGTACATAAATTTTCCACAAATTCCATGTGTTTACAGGTCAAAGAAAATTGTGTTTTTTAGGAAAGTACTAATAAGAGGCAGAACTCTTCACTAAAACAAGAGCGCGTGCCCTTCAACCTCGACCTTAGCCCAAGAACTCAAAACGACAGGGTTTCAGTACCACTGCCCACCCGCGGCTTATGAGAGTAGAGAAGTATTATGTATGTTTACGCATCTAGAGGTAGCTCAGGCCCTGACTCGAGAACCTTCACTGAGTGCCACATGCCCTCTGTGATAGATTCATGATTAAGCGGGCCCAAGGAAGGAAACGATTTGGAATGAAGAATTTCAAGAAGAGGTGGTTTCGCCTGACGAATCATGAGTTCACCTACCAGAAAAGCAAAGGTAATGAGTTTCCCCACTCCTTCACTTGGGGCCCAGCCTGGCAGAGAGGCTCCCCCAGTTCACAGTACAGGCTGACAGCCACAGGAGCTTGGGGAGCAGGTGACACCTAAGACGCCTCAGCGAAGGTGACGCTGTCCTCAGGAATTGCTCCCCACGGAAACCAAGGGGTACAGAACTGAGTGGTGGTACAGCACTTTGATGTCCTCAACTGTCTGTAGCGTCGCTGCCCCCAGCATCCTTTTTTGTGTCTTTCTTGCTCCTGTTTCTATGTAGGATGCAGAGCCCCAGAGTAGTGAGGGACCAGGGGCCCATGGGTTTGGCAGCAGCCAGCTTTCCTTAGGGAAGACCTACTCAGCCAGGTTCCCCTGCCTCATCGGGCTAGCCTCACAGTGCTGGCTGGGTTCCTGTCATAGGGACAGAGCTGAGCAGTCCTGCCCTGCCCTAGATCTAAACTGGCTTAGTGTGCTGTAGTGCTGGAGATGGTGTTAGGTCCCAGGGCATGTTCCTGGGGACCTAACTGAGACACTTTATCACCAGAGTGAGAACAGGCCCAGAGTCCTTCCTTTGTGTAGGTGAGAACCCCAGGCCTACCTACCCCAATCCCACATTCATGCTCTTCCTATTTGTCCAGCCTTCAGGAAAAGACAGCCAAGAGCCCTCTGCTGTGGCTTTGCCGTCCCTGAGCCATGGGGAGCCTCCCACCTGGGGGCACGCTGTGCAACTGAACACAATTCTCCCACCTTTCTCGTTGCAGGTGATCAGCCCCTTTGTAGCATCCCCATTGAGAACATCTTGGCTGTGGAGAGGCTAGAGGAGGAGTCCTTCCGAATGAAGAACGTGAGTGATGGCCCAGTTTCAGCCTGACAGGCTGCCCTTTCTCCCCTTGCCCACCTCTGCTGTTGGCGATGCGCCCTTCACCATTACCTTGCCTACCCAAGCCTGGGGACTCTGCCACCGGGGCCCCCATCATCCCACCTCCTCTACCTTCTAGTGGTTGAACTGACTAGAAGCTAGGCGAATGACCTGGCACCTGCTGGGCTAACAGCCCCTGACCCCCTTCTCCGTGCCCAGATGTTCCAGGTCATCCAGCCAGAGCGTGCGCTGTACATCCAGGCCAACAACTGTGTGGAGGCCAAGGACTGGATCGACATCCTCACCAAAGTGAGCCAGTGTAACCAGAAGCGCCTCACCATGTACCATCCGTCCGCCTACCTGAACGGCCACTGGCTTTGCTGCAGGGCCTCCTCGGACACAGCTGCTGGCTGTACTCCCTGCACTGGGTAGGTCCCTGGCTCCGCGGCCCCATCCGACCAGGCACAGCTGTCGGCCTCTGCGCTGTGGAAGCTAAAAGGTAGCAAATCAGAAACCACACACACAGAGCTGCTCTTCAGGGAGCCCTTGGTGCGGTCCTCTGAAAGGCTCTGCCTAGGCTGGTGGGAGGTGCAAGCCTCTAAGGTTCTTCTCTGTCTCCTGCCCAGGGCAGAGATATCTTCAAGAGTGGCAGGCCCGTGTGGAGGGTCCTAAGCCAAGAACTCAGCAGGATGCTCTGTGTCTTCTACAAAAAGTGCGAATGGCTTGTGTATCCCTAAGCACGTTCTTAGCTCACAGATCCCTCACCCTGGTTTCTCTACTTGGATCATTGCATGCATCCCCTTCTTGGAAAGTGAGGCAGGCCGTTGCCTTCCTGGCTCTATCAACGGGGCTAGTCCTGGAGGCAGCCTAGTCCCATGAAGATTGGTAGTGCCCCGTGTTTGACTCTTAAGAAGCTGGCCCACATAACATAAGCAAAATAACCTCGTGCAACAAGTCCTGAGATGGAGGAATGTTCAGGGTCACTCACCCTTCAGGCTGTCGTTGAACCCTCCTGGAGTCTTGGGATCATTGTACCCAGCTTCATTAGTGTGGAACCTGAGGCTCAGGAGGGCCCCTTGTCAGGGCTCTCAGGGGTGTGTGTGTGTGTGTGTGTGTGTGTGTGTGTGTGTGTGTGTGCGTGCGTGCGTGCGTGCGCGCGCGCGCGCGCGCGCGCATGTGTGTGTGTGTCCCTCCCTGTATCTCTAGAACCCTTCTGGGAGGAGATCAGAGTTTCCTCCATTTTTAGGTTAGTTCAGGAGCCAGAGCCCCACAACCTTCAAGGATAAGAGGACTCACGTGCTCATGGGCTCATGTGTGGGGTTCTTCTGGGTCATTCCTACTCTGTGTGCCCCAAGAAGACCTTTTCTTACATAGTCCTTTCTCATATTACTACCATGTCCAAGTGTTTGTCTGTCTGTCTGCCCCCCCCATAAACAGTGTTTAAGAAAATACATTCACAGTTTCGTACTTGCTGTGTTTGGACAGTGGGCTCCCAGCAAACATCCAGCTGGACATCGATGGGGACCGTGAAACAGAGCGTATCTACTCTCTCTTTAGTCTGTACATGGGCAAGTTGGAAAAGATGCAGGGTGAGTGTGGACCCTGGGCACCAACCATGGGGAGTTGTGAAGTGGGATAAGTAACCACAGAAATGCTACTCTAGGGCCTCTGGGGTTCCTTGGTGTCCGTGGGTGTCTGTTATACTGGACAGGGAGCTTGGCGAGGGTTAAAGAGCAAGTGGTCGGACAGTAGTGGGATGATCTCATCTTTTCAGATAGAATTTAACACGCAAACTGTAAACTTTGAGATTCTTTGGCCTTTCTTAATACATCTATACTGAGTATTTCATTCTTCTGTGCTTTCTGGAGAGGTGTGTAGTATGCACATGCATGTGTGCATATGTTATATATACATGTACACATGTGGATGCACACACATTTGTGGGCACATGTGAGTATGCCACATGCCTAGCAGCTCCAGGCATACTGCCTGTTTCAAATGTCTGTTACTGCATCACCCTTAACATTAAATCTCTTCATAGAATTAAAGCAGATTACTCTAGGTGGGACAAGTTAGATGTCACCTGAACAGGGTCTGAGGTCTGTAATTCAGAGCTATAGATACAGAACCAACCAGAAGCAAGTGAAGCACCTGTCTGCCTTAGACTTGGGAGAGCTCACATTGTTTCTTAGGGTGATGTGTTGGATCCTATGCCCCACTGGAGATGTGCAATAAAGCCAAGGAATAAGCCCACAGTGTCCCTTCTCACTCGCCTGCTCTAGTCCAGCAGCATCCATGTGTTTGGTGAGATGAGTGTGGGATGTCCATGGGTCTCATGCCAGGGCCACGTTTGAGCCCAGCCACATTTGCTCTCCAGGCCCTACCCAGGATCAACTGACCAGCCTTGGAGATACACAACAGTGTACCAGGCATGGGCACACCATGTACCAACAATATAAGGCAACTGTACATACCCACCTTGACATACATGTACATATTAGTTGAATCTTTGCTACCACCCCCCGCTGCCAGCAAGCTTGGCTTTCACAGTACCTACTCTAAGGTTCCAGGATGCCATGCAGCCATGACCCAAGACTGCTTGATGCCTTGGTAGACGTGTGGCCAGCTGTGGGCAGCTCCGTCAACAGTCACTGAAGAGAGTAGGGCAGAACAGAGGAGCCTTGGAGAGGTTGAGGCCTCTCTAGAAGACTCAATGAGTCATGAGGGTGACCACACCTGTGACTGGGTACCTTCGTCCTTCCCCTAGCCGTGCTGCATAGCCTGGGGCTGTCCTGCACTAGGGAGCTCCATTTCTGTCCCAGGATCCCAGTCCTCCCTCAACCTGGAAAGCCCACCCTCCTCACTCTGGTTGGTGCCTGGTTCTCCTGTTCATTTTCTGCCCAGCCCCTGCTGCTTAGCAGTCTGGGCTCTTAGCTCTGTCACTGCAAGAACAACCATCTTGGAACTGTTCACTCTACACTGTGACCTTCTGTGAACAAAGGACAGGTTTTATTTACCCCAGAGCCTGGTGCAAAGGAGACACCAACAGCTGGTGGGTGGGTGGGTGGGTGGGTGACTGGCTGGACTCATAAACAGGCAGATGGACAGGTAAATGAATAAAGGAAAGATGGATGGAGAAGTTGGTGGGGAGATGGACAAAGGAGTAAACAGTGGATTGAGAGAGCAGTAAATTAATGTATTCACACCAGTGCTGGGTTAGCTTTCTCAAAATTCACTACTCGGGTTCAACGGTGTCCCCTTAGTAGATAGGTCTTCCCACCTCAGTTACCATAAGCAAGATACACACACACACACAAAGCCACATCTGGTCTGGATAATTGACACCCCTATTGACACTCTCCTCCCTGACGACATCTGGTTGTGTCCAGTTAACAAAGATAACCATCACCGCAAGCCATACTCCAAGCCGATTCTGGCTCCTCACTTGATTTGCTCTTGCTTATACCAGTTTATACCAATTTTATCTTCTCTCCTGGTTCAGAATCAATGTAATACAGCGGGAATCCTGAGTGTGATAACTGGCTTGGGGGCCGATGTCTCGGGTGTGGAAGGGTAGCCCTGCTCCTCTCAGACTAACCTTCCAGGCCCTCTTTCCTCATCTTGAGAAGCATGTATAGCAATAGCCAGAAGCTCGCTGGTTTGAGTCTGTAGGGCCCAAGACATCATGCAGCCTTCCTTCCTCCTGTGAGGTTGGTTGGAGACAATACTGTAGCTTGGGATGTGAGGTCTCAGAAGGTCAACTGGAGAAAACTTGGCTATGTAGCCCACCCAGAGGTCCTCCAGGCTGGGTAGTGCTTGATCTTATAAGGAACCCCTATTTCTGTTTAAAAGAAGAAGCCTTTTGAGGGAGGGACTGTGTCAACATCCAAAGAGATAGGAAAAGCAGAACCCTGGGCCACATCCAAAATACTGACGCTCTCCTGTCCCCCACACATCCTGTGGCAGAGGCCTGTGGCAGCAAGTCAGTGTACGACGGCCCTGAGCAGGAGGAATACTCGACGTTCATCATCGATGACCCCCAGGAGACCTACAAGACACTGAAGCAGGTCATCGCTGGGGTGGGGACCCTTGAACAGGAACATGCACAGTACAGGAGGGACAAGTTCAAGAAGACGAGATACGGGAGCCAGTGAGTGCTGGGGGGCTCCAGAGTCATGGGGGTTGATGGAGAGATCTGGACCCTCACCCACCTCATGTGGAGAGTCCTGGGGCTCCATGGGTTCAGTGGCCTGGGCTTAGCCTCGCCTGCTGTACCCAGCTCTGTCCCCTGGTGTGCACAGAGGCGGTCCCATCCCACTAGCCTCCCGACTTGAGGTCCTGCCATCACACATGCCCTTGGCTGTCTTCCCAGGCCACTGACGGCTCTGGGTGCAGGGTCACTAACTAACCACATTCTTGTCTCTGGTTGAGGTGGGAGGGGTGGAGGTGGAGGAGTTAAGCTAGACAGAGACATTCAAGCTGCCCAACTCTGATCATGTGGCCCCAGCGGGTCAGCTTCTGTAGATGAAGAGTTGGAGAAGATGAAGTTCAGGACCACAAAGGCTAGGACAGCTCCTGAACTTTCTTCAGCAGGTTGTGTGGCACTACCTCCATCCAAGGACTGCTCAGGGACTTCTCTGGAAGTGCCCATGGCCTAGCCCTTAATGGGTGGGTGACTTGCATGCCCTCTCTGTATCACTGCCTGTCCTCCAGGGAAAGATACAGTGATGCTCAGGGACAATAACAGGGTCCAATCCCACTGCATTGTAACCCTTGGAGATGGCATGACCCATGTCCTGACTCCCCCCAGGTACTCACAGGACTCAGTGTTAGCATCTTCTGGCTCTGATCTCAGACATACCTTTTCTGACCCACATCCAGTCCCATCATCCTACCAGATCCCTTTGGACACACCTGTGGTGGTGCCCACTTTTACCTTCTGGTAATGTTCCTGTGTTCATATTAAACATGCAAGCCGACCTCACAGTCCAAAGCTCGTAGGCTGAGAACAGCGAGAGAGGCATGATTCCATTTCTCATGAAGGGAGGTGAGGTGTGGGCTCACCATGGAGCAAGTTACCAAGCATCCACCGTGCTCCAGGCCCTGTCCCAGCCTAGAGCATTCACCAGCACGAGAAGACAGAACCGCACCCTCCCAAAACATGCACCATATACACGTGCATGTTTCAAGTGTTGTGTACTCCATGCAGTACACACATGTGTACACAGCCTACATATGTCCACACTAACACATACATACATCTGTGTGTATCTGCCACACATGGTTAGAATGCACAGCCCACATGTATGTGCACATAGTGTGTATGTTATAATGTGCTCTACACAAGCACGCATGACATCTACACATAGACAACATGGGGAATAAGCCATGCAGAGCAGAAACCAGTGCCATGGTGAATGCTTCTTGGGGGTCGGCTCCGTCTTTGTTTGTGGATCCACACTTTCCATGGTTTTTTGACATGCATGTGTCACGGTGACAAACACAAGGACTACTACATGTACAGAGGTTGTTGGGGTGTTGGTAGCACAGCCTCACTCTCTCTCTGCTCCCTCTCCAGGGAACACCCTATTGGAGACAAGAGCTTCCAGAACTACATCAGGCAGCACTCTGAGACCTCCACCCATTCCATTTAAAGTCCCAGCATCTCCCTGAATGTGCTGTTGAGCCGCACTGGGAAAACCCACAACCTTTAAAAGCAGACAAAAGAAGACAGAACACGTACATGGAGAGGAACCATGTTCACCAGTTCACACAGGTCCTACCATGCCGGTGGTGCCACTGCGAGCCACGCATGCTCTTTCCCGGCAGGAACTGTTGCCTGGGCTGTGCACTTTCCTTGGCTGCCAGCGCAGGTGGTCTGAGCCGTTCCGGAATGTGTGATCGTTTGTCTTTTTACTACTTTGGTTTTATGGGGATCCAGGGATCTGTTAAACATTAGGGAAGTGTGGACTTTGTCTAAACCTGTTCCCACATGGCCCAGTCCCTCTTCGCAGAGGCGTGGCTGGTTCATTTGTGGCCATGTGTTCCTACTGCAGTGTACACTCCCCTTCTTTACCTGCTGAACTCTGTGGCTCTGCATACATGTAGCAGTCTCTCCCTAGCTCCAGAAATTCTCCTTAATCCTTGGTCTACTTAATCCCTGTTTGGGATGTTAGAATCAGTGTTTTCCTGGCAGCCAGCAGGCAGGCAGCCTTTCTCCTTAGCTTATGTTGGTTCACTCCTGACTAAAGGGTCGTTTTGTGGCTGGGATGGACAGAATGGTACAAGAAGCCTTTGATCTTTGGGGACGTGGAGAGGGAGGACTGTGAGCCCAGTCTTTGCTGGGTGACCATCAACCCTCACCACACGTGTGGATGCTGGATGAAACTAGAAATCCACAGGCTTGCTGCCCTGGTGAAGGTTTGGGAAAGATTTTTAAAATGTGCATTTTCAAGCTGTTTTTCTTAATGTTTTTAAAGGACTGTTTTTAAATAGCATTTTGATATAAGGCAGTGTGGAACCGCAACACCTATATGTATTAAAGGGCATGGCCCAGGGAGCTCCAAAGGGAACGGTGTTTGTTTCTCACAAAAGCCAAAGGGTCCTCAGGGTCGGAGACCTGGGCTGCGTCATCAGCAATAAAGGCCAAACATGGTATGTCACATGCCTATGTCTCTGTGAACCGAACAGGCTACACATGGCAATGTCTAGAGACACTTTGGATTCGGGGTGGGAGGGTCCTGAAGCAGACAAGGCAGACTGCATCAGCTTGGCCCCACAGTGCTGCTGGGGCCTCATCCCACACACAGCATCTCCACAGGCTGAGAGAGAGGCCCTCTGTGGGCAGATGCTGCCGAAGGACACAGCCACACACCCGGCACCAGTTTCTCTTTGCTCTTGTTGGGAAGTTCACTCTTCATCTAGAAAATATGGTAACAGCCTTGGTTGTCACAGAAATGGAGGATTAAAAAAAAATGACTTTGGACACAGCAGTTAGGCTGCACTGATCTTGTTTTTTTAACATGGATTTGTAACTTAATGTTTCTGTTTATAAGATACTAACGATTTGCAATGTATTTTATCGGTCAATTAAAACAGATGTTTTATTCTTTCTGAGGAGTGGTTTGGACTCCGGAGGGGCTCACATGAAGGGGACAGTGGGTTCCTACAGGGAGGGTGGCAGATAAAGGCAGATAGCATCATTGTCAGGCCAGACAGACGGTATCCGTGGTGACAGGTGGCATTTCTGATAGCATGTGTTGTCTCTGACATGTGTCCACGTAGGACTCTGTGAGGGCCTGGCTTTCTGACGCCCTCAAAAGAGTATGGCATTAGGCACCACTGGGAGGTCCTATGTAGTTAAAGACATCTGGGAAGGAGGAGACAGATTCCTCCCTTGTCTCCAAGGATATGGTGCCCTGAGGTCATAGCAGAAGTGTGTGGAGCAGACAAGTAGAGGCTACAAGGGGCCTACATGACTACTGGAGCCGTAGAGAGTGAGGAGGCACAGTATGCAGGCCTCACCTGAACAAGCTACACCACTGCAGCACCTAATTCTCATCCCTCTCCTCTACATTTGACTTTCTTTAATTCCATTGGGAGTCTGGACCATTGTAAGAAAAGTCTAGGGTCTGACATGACCTGAAAGAGAGAGCACCTAGTTAGACAGCCCTCTGGGGGGTTCCTGGAGCTGAGAACTCAGGCCAAAAGGCTTCCCAGGACAAGGTGAGGCTGGCATGGTCGCTGGTCAGCCTCCTCTGGCCACAGAAGTGGAGTGGAGCAAGGACAGTTGGCGCTGCTCCTGGGCCTCTTGTCTGTCTATGAACTCCTAGAAATGGAGTGGAGAGTGTCTGCTGGCCTGGCCACAGGCATTTGTCAGCCTGGATCAACTGGAAGCAAAGTGTCCATAAAGAATTGGACAGTACCAAGACAGAGGACTTACCCCATATTCAAGTTCATACTGGAACATGCCTAGCTAGGGCCCAGTTCACACTTGGGCATACCTAGTCAGGGCTCAGCTCAAACTAGAGCGTGCCTAACTAGAACTCAGCTCACACTTAAGGATGCCTAGACTCAACTTACCCTCTCAGGCCCAGCTTACACTCTAGCATGCCTAGTTAAGATTCAGCTCATTGGGGTGGGGGCGGGGTTCACACATGTCAGGTTAAAGTTCAACCCAGGGATAATGAGGAAGCTAGGAATAAACCAGTCCCTGCGGGGAGGAGATACAATGAAACACCAGAGTACTTGGGCTCAAAGCCCCTGTCACAGCTCTCTCTAATGGAGACCTCTGCCATGCCTGTGCTTTTCTTTCAGAAGATCTGTTAGTCACTGGAGAAAGCATCTCCATGAGCTACCTCTATGCTTCCATCTTGAGCTCCATCCACTGGAGAGCATCTGGAGTGGGGTAGGATTGCCACCAACCCCTTGGATGCTAGGTCTTTACAATGGTCACTGGACCGGGTGACCTGCAGCCTCCCATATGTGAGAGTCTGGGATATGAGAGAGGGAGGGATGCCTATGTGGGGAGACCTGCCTGCATGCACCATGTTGGCTGTAGGGAGCTGCATGCTCTGAAGTCACTTGAGAAGCCAGTGGCTGCAGATAGAAACTTCAGTGAACATCTCCCCTGTAGCAAGAGGGAAGCTTTGTCTTCCCTGAGGTAGAATGAGGGACTCTCTATGAAGACATCATGGACCCAGCCCTTGTGGTCTCCCTCCCTGACCCCACACAGTGCCCTTCACCACGCTTCTCCATCCAGCTAGCAGAAAACCAAATATTTTGCTACTTCCGGCTTCATTATTTATGAAGCCTTGTCATAGTTTGCTTCCTATTACTGTGATAAACACCACAACCAAGAGCAACATACATCCTGATCACAGCCAATCATTGAGAAGGCAGGGCAGAACCAATCATTGGAAAGGCGGGGCAGAACCAATCATTGGGGAGGTGGGGCAGAACAAATCATAAGGACGGCAGGGCAGAAACTCAAACAGGAGCAACCCATGGAAGAAAGCTGCTGAGTGGCAGACTGCGTGGAAAAGAGGGATTTGCCAATCCTTTGGAGCCCAGAAGATCCTATATGGGTCCTAGACATCAGACACTAAGCTATTTAATTTTGGTTTTGCTTGGCTTCGATTGTAGCTTCCCTGGTTCTTCCTTCTTGGAGTAAGAAAATACATAAGGTATTTACATGAGCCCTCAGTTGAGAGACTTTGGAATTTTAAAGAGAACTTAAATTTTTAAATTATTGAAATGGTTAGAAGACCGTGGGACGTTTAAAAGCTAAACTGTGTTTTCTATTATGATATTAATATTAGCATGGCATCTTGGGGACAAACCACAAAGGAACGTTTATGGCTGATGTGTTTGTGTGTCAAGCTGACAAAGGCTAACCAGCGCAGGTCCCCTGCCAGGAAAATAAATTCATATAAATTTTTTCCTGTTAAATATACTTTGAGTCAGTTTAATCTCAGAAGGCCCAATCAAAAGCCCTGGAGAGTCAGGGTGCCCCTCCTCGCAGCACCGTAGCTCTAGGTGACTGTGTACTTGAACAGTGAACCAAGGATCTTATGTTGGGC
>PVIU01009277.1:0-77422 GCA_004026605.1 Ondatra zibethicus
AAGAATCTAAGATTCTCTTGATTTAGCTTCCTGAGTGGTGAGGTTCAAGGCATACTTACCAGATCAGCATATTTTCATTTGTTCTAATTGATTTTGTTTCTATTATTTAAATGTCAAATAAATGTTTCACTATAGTTTCATACATGTGTATTACTGCACTTTGATTATATCCTCCACTACCTTGCTCTCTGTGTCCTGTACCCTCTTATTGGTCCTCTTCAACAAACATAATTCCCATTCTCAACACATCTTCATAATTAAGGACATGTGCCAGATACACAATTTCCTATGGAGTAATCTTTCAAGAGAGGAGAAAGAAGCATGAGTAGGGCCAGTTTGTCACCAGATTGCCTCAGCAGCGTGTCCACACCCCCAGTGATGTCCCCCTGGAGGTCAATCCCCTGCATCACTTCCTGGCATTCTCTCTGCCCTCTAGTTGCTGTGTTAAATGACAAGGTCTATGGAATATACAATTTCCACGTCTTAAAATTAACCACGTCGTCTATTTCAAGCTTCACAGACTTGTTCAAGTCTTAAAACACAAACATTTCATTGATTTATCACCTCCACAGAATAAAATAAATAACTTTAAAATAATCAATATAACCTGGAGTAAGTTCAATGCTTTCTCTCATTCAAATTAGAGGTGCCTCTCCAATTTTCTCATAGCCACACGGTCAGAAAAATATTTCTTAAGGTTTTGTGCTTTTATTTCAATGGCCCTAAGGCTTTACATCTCTGCGAGTGTTTCTGACCATGACCTTCAATATTGTTGTCTTCTGGCCATAATGTAGCTGTTATCATCTTGAAATCCAGGAGTCGTGATTAACTGCAGGAGACTTGTATAAGATTGTGTCCATTGCCTTTCTGTCATGTAGGAGGAGAAGAGCTCATAAGATCTTTCTCTTCCCCAAGATTCTAAGGACAGTTAATAGTTATTAGGGAAATGTGCTCACAAGTCCACCATTTCCCCACCAACTGATGGGGAGTCAGTAAGTCAAGGGTTGTTAGGAACAGTGACTGATGAGGCCATACACATACAAGAATATGTGCACAATTAAGTGTTGTTAAAGAGAGAGGCTTTTCTACAGTGGTGTAGCCAACCATGCTCTTGTAAGTAGACCTAATTACACACACTGTTTTTTGTTTTTTTTTTTTTAACCAAGCTAAACTTGAGCAGAGTAGTTTCTTCGGTGTGTCTTTATGTCTTATCTGGGGTGAATAGGTACTTGTCTCCCACAGTAATAGAGAGAGAGCTTTCATTATAGAGCAAAAGTATTTTGGGGAAGCAATAGTATGCATGGCCCATCTGAAATAGTGACTGAACCTCATCAATAATTGATTAGTTTGATGACATCAGAGGCATATCCTTATTTTTTCACTCCTGCTAAAGTCCCTTATGTTTATGAGAAATCCCTTCTATGTAAAAGTAAATGCTGGAGATGGAGAGTTTGCTCAGTGACTATGAGGCAAGTTGTTCTTGAACCTGGATTTGGTTGACAGCACTCACACGGTTTCTCAGAGTTATCTGTACACCAGTCTCCAGAAGATCTCATATCATCTCATGGCGTCCATGGAAAACAGGTATGCATGTGGTACGCATGCTTGCAGACAGGCAAACCTGTTAAATGATACAAAATTAGAAATAGACAAAAGTAAACATTAAAGAAAATATCAGTAGAAAATAAAATACCAAAATATGTCTGATTTTCTCTTTGTCAAAAGAATAAAGGGAAAAAAAAACCTAGATAATCCTGAAGAAAACCGAAGCATGGATATACAAGCGAGAATTGAAAAATTTATTTTATGAAAGAGAAACACATTGCAAAACAGCATCGTTGAATAGAAAAGTGCTATGGAATACTATTTTCAGATGTGTGAGTTTGTTGCTGCTACATTTGTATAAGTCTGTGAAGCTGTGTTGCTGTGTCTGTCTAAAACATCTGGTGGTCCTAAAGAAGAGATGAATGGCCAATAGCAAGACTGGAACAAGGATAGGCAGGGCTAACAGGTAGAGAGCATAAACAGAGAAGAAATGAGGAAGAAGAGGAGCAAGAGAACAAGGAGAGGAGGACATTAGGGGACAGCTACTCGCTACACAGAAAGCCATGGAGAAAGAAGCAAAGAAAGGTGGACAGAAGTAAGAAAGATAGAAGCTTAGAGGGAAAAAGTAGATGGGATGATTTAAGAAAAGCTGGCAAGAAATAAGTCATTAAGGCCAGGCATTTACATTCTATTATAATAAAAGCCTCTGTGTGTTTTATTTGGGAGCTGGGTGGTGGGCCTCTCAAAAAGCCAAAAGAGTAAAACATCACACAATAGACAAGTGTCATTAAGGAGGGACAAATGAACAAGTGAGGAAACTGTTTGAAATCCTGATGAGTCAACCGGCCATGTTTGTTTCTCGCCTGAAGTTTCTGTGTCTGCACATGTTAGAAAACTCTCCATTTTCTGTGTTCCATCTCTTCAAACCTCAAGGTCAATCATCTATTTTGTACCAGTGAAGTTAATATGTTCATGACAGAGAACATGGACTACCCTCTGACCACATCCACTGAAAGCAGCAGAACCATTCCAAACTGATCATTTCCTTCACTCTTAAAAACTTGCCTTTCAGAATTGTCTGAGCCTCCTTTTCCTTTCTGAAGAAGCTGCAATGTGTATTATTGAGTCTTTCTCTCTCTCTCTCTCTCTCTCTCTCTCTCTCTCTCTCTCTCTCTCTCTCTCTCTCTTTTGCAGAGTGACCAGTGTAGATTTTTCTGTTCTCTCTCTTCCCCTGTGTAAGCCTGCAGACAGTCTCTACTGGAGCTATAAAACAGGACCCACACTCATTTGTTTTGTTTCTGAACAGTGAACAAACCAGTAACAAACTAAAACCAGAAAAACAAAAGCAAATTTGTTCATTTAAAAATCATCATTTATCCATGCTCTTTTAAAAATATCTTTCCATAGATGGGAAGTTATCTGGCAGAAAAACACACCATCCCAGGTGGTTGTTGGGTGTGTTTAATGAACCATGCTCAGTTGTCTTTTGCACAACTGAACAGAGAATCTTTTCTGTGATTCTCACTCAGCTTTTATGACACAGCTCAGAAAACACCATAAAAATGAACTCTATAACACTGTCTAGCAAGAGCACCCAGCTTCCTTGGCTATATTTGTGAAAGGTTTAGAAGACAAAGGAAAAGAGTATTATGGGGCTTTCATTCTCTTGTGCAATCATCTGCTGCTGTGCAGGCTGGCTAGTGTGGTAGAGAGGAGTTCTAATGCCAATTGAGCCTGACTCCTTGTGGGAAGTAAACAATCACCTACATTCTAGCAATGGTTCGACATTTTGCACTTGATTTTTTTTTTTTTTTACCAAATTTATATGTTACATATGATTGCCATCCTCATGTGTCAGGGAGAAGGTAGGATATTCACTAATCGCTTAGTGGCTAAAGAAAGATGATGGAGCTTGTTATAATATTTCTAGAAATGTTTCTTCTGCCAGCTTAAGATAAAGCATTCAAGAAGATACAATGACCTTTGGAAGAAAAAGCTAGTTCAAATCCCAAGGGACACTATCTTGGACTTGAAGCTTTGCAGATCTACTTCAAATATTTAGCTGTTTTGTTAGGTAATAAGAGCATTACAGCTTTAATCTTCACTGTGATTTAGAAAAGAAGAAAGACATAGCGATCTGTTTACAGTACATATTAACTAAATGCATTCATTTGCATAATTCCTCTTCAGGGATGGACTGCATTATTCAGAGATTTCTATATGTGGAACTGCAGGGATATTTTAGGCTTCAGTGACACTGAGGTCTTAACTTAAAGTCTATTAGATTAGTACGACAACATTTCCTGATTAAAAATTCCCATTAGCGGTGAGACGACTTCTGAGAAGTACTTTTCACCTTTTGGTGCCAATAGGGAAGAATAAATATTCTTGTGTGTGAGGGAATTCTGCATAGAAACGTCTGAGGTTTCCATGAAAGGTGTGTGTGTGTGTATGTATATGCATATCAACTTTGATGCTGGAGGAATGTAAATGTTCTAGAGGAGAGAAAACCACCACATAGCTTGGTCCTTTTCAAGCCTCTAAATTCTAAATTTCTGATTATGTAAGGTGATTCGTGAAATGCTGACTCATAGGCAGATTTCAATTTTGACATATTCATTTTAAAAGGAAGCATATTGACACTTGTTCTCAATTGCCAACTTGTAGCTTTACTTTTAATTACTTTAGCACACATATAAATCAAGCTATAATTTCTAAATAGCTTAAGACATTCTGAAAGGCATTGTCATCTCAACATAACCAGAGGCAAGTAGATGATTTCATGATAAAGAGAAGGAATATGGGGGAAATAATTAACACTAAAGACATTTTGAAAAACCCTTATGGAAACCTGCTACTGTGGAAATGTCTTGAAATATACACATACAAAAGAGTTTAAATAGAGTTACTCCATAAAGATAATATCACTTTTTAAGCCATGCCTTCAACCTACCATGTGACTTGGGTTTTGGGTCAGTTATGATGCATGGTCCTTTCCAAGATATAGCTCCAGAGCTACCAGTGGCTTAGCCACCTTCCCTACTGCGTTGGAAACAAGGTTTTATGTGGTTTTCTAGACAGAACACGGAGCATACCCATACTTTGTCAATACGGAGCATACCAAAATAACTTTGGTTTAATCACACAAAATTATCTTTTGAACTAATGATACTTTAGGGTTTGTGGTGTTGTTTTTTAGTATCTTTTATTGCTCTGAATGTCACTTTAATAATAACCTATATAGGGCAATATATTTTGCATTTTTAGAAGTTGAAAAATCCTTAGGCCTAACATCTTGAAATAGGGTGGTTTTGGTTTCAAAGATGGGACAGGGTAAAAGCACCAACACATTTCTTTCTCCTTCAAGGTTCATTCATATTTTTTAATTTGGTAGTTTACAGTAACCGTACAAGTTTATATCTCTTCTATAGATATAAATTAAATTATTTTACTGTTTACATTTCCAAGTATATTTTACGAGCAGAATGAATGCTGCAAATCATTTTCTCCCCTTCCTCCTCATCTTCTACCCAATCTTTCCCCTCAGTTTTCTTTAGGAAAACTGCTTGTAGTCAGTGTTTAAATGCCTTTTGTATGGATGGTCTACACTGTATTAGTTAATCTTATGCTTCTGAAATGAAACCCTCGAGGAAAACACCTTAGAAGAAAAAAGTTTGTTTAGTCTCACCGTGGAAAGCCTTGTTTCAATGGCCTGGTTGTTTGCAGAAGAACACCATGGGGGAAGAACATGATCATGGAAAGATGACACTCTAGAGAAAGGATTAAGAGAGAGGGCAAGCAGGAGGAAACCGGAAGGTTATAATCTATATGACTAGTGCCACCCCCCATGATTTACATCTTCCAACCATGGCTTGACTACTAAAATTTTTTACCACACACCAAAAGCTCCTTAAACTGAGTCCATACGTTAATCGTCTCATGATATGACTACTGACCCCCCCCACCCGCCTCAGATTAGATGCCATCAACTAAAAGATTTGATTGGTTATCAGGATCTAACACTTGAATTTGGGGAGGGTATTGAGATGCAGACTATATTGTTATCAAAAACAAGACTGTATATGAATAAAGGAATATGAAAATGCCTGTTAGATAAGAGGTCATAGCGAAGAGTACTTTTTTTTTTTTTTTTTTTTTTTTTTTTTGGTTTTTCGAGACAGGGTTTTCTTGTGGCTTTAGAGCCTGTCCTGGAACTAGCTCTTGTAGACCAGGCTGGCCTTGAACTCACAGAGATCGGCCTGCCTCTGCCTCCCAAATGCTGGGATTAAAGGTGTGCTCCACCACCACCCCGAAGAGTACTTATGTATGCTCTAGAACTGAACTTTAAAAATGTCCCTGAGGTTTCCTGTGTGTTGGCTACATGTTGAGAGATTTTGCTTGAGAATGTCATTATCTTAGAAGCTATGCAAATAGAAATAAATGTTCAGTCTTGTACTTTTAATTTCAGTACATTCAAAAATGATGTTTAGTTGGGTACTTTGAATATGTAGTCTAGGAAGCAGGAAAAGGAGTCATAAAATATAAACAAAATACAGCACAAAAAATGACTAAAACTGTTTGATGATGAATGCAATCAAATGTAATTCTCAGCATCTGGAGTGAAAATGAAAATCTTGAGAGGAAAAATCAAAACAGTAATAATGACAGTAATAACACAGAAGAAACAGGGAGGCATAACACATGTTTTTGTTCTACATTGCTAGTTTAACATGAATGTCTTCTATGTAAATCATTCTTTAAAAAGCAAACTCTAAAATTTTCAATTTTGTACAAAAATAGATCTAAGATATTTTAAGCTAGTGTTTCACAACCTTAGTTTTATTTTCATCAACAGAAATTGTAAATCTTATACCATAACCAATTTTATGTATAATTTTATGAAAATAATACTTAAATTTTACTTTATAAATGAGAGTATTGTACTTAATTATATCACTAAACAATCACTGTAGTTTATTTATCCATCATAATATCCCACAGATATTTAAAATGTGTAAAGATGATTATATTAGGTATCCCCATCATGCATTTATGTTTATTAAGAGAATCCACTCCCATATCTTACTCTCTCAAATTTTCAGTGATGTATTATATGCCTTGACAAGTGTGAGACATTTTCCATATTGTTTTGTTCAATATTTTAATTAAAGCCCACCCACAAAATCTATGATAACCTTTGGACTCATCTAGTGATGTTATTAGTTAATTTTAGTAAATACATATATCATTCATTTGTTGAAGATTTTTCATTGTTATTTACATTATATACTATGGTTTAAAAGGCAAGTTTTTATTGCTTGTATCTCATTACATAGAAATTGGATCTTGGGATCCCCAGTGCGATCCCCTATCCATGTAGGCATGTTGACAGGTGTGGTCCTTATGCAGGTCTTTTTTAGACAACTGTATTGCTGAGATTTTGTGAACACAGCCTCCCTGCCAGGTCTAGCAGAGATGATCTTTTAGTAGAGATGTTGGTCCTCTGGTTTTTACATTCTTTCCAATACCTCTTCTATGAATTTTTCTGGGCCTTAAGTTTTGTTGTATATATATATACAAATCAGGGGTGGGCATCCCTAATTCAAGTGGCCAGCTCTAAACACATATGTGTGTATGTGAAAGAGAGAGAGAGAGACAGAGGAGACACACATAGAGAAAGAGAGGAAGTAATAATTAAAGAAGTCATGAATTTGAGAGGGTTCAGGAAACATGGAAAGAATTGGACATAGAGAAGGGGGAGTGGAATGATATGAAAAAATATTGCTCATTTATAAAATTCTCAAAAGAAAAAATAAATTAGCAAACAAATTAAAAGAAAAGAATGGTTTATAATACTCAACCATGTGAATCAGATATGGAAGAAAAAAGTCAATGGCCAAATGTTGAATAGCTAGGTTAATTGTGAGACCTTAAAGAAAAGAAAAGCAGAATAGAGAAGTTTCAAATAAAAGTTACTTGTGCTGCTTTTCTTTAAGGCTTCACAATGAAATTACACCCTGCCCCATTACTCTATTTTCTGTACTATTTTAAGGCATGATATTTTATAGAATTTAAGAGCTGTGTAACAACCTAGAAGTAATTCACGGTACTCAGAAATTGTCAAGTGTTGCTTTCTAGTTTTATGGATCTCAGTTCAGAATAATTCTTGAATATGGTTCATTGGCTGTACATCATACATTCTGTTTGGATCTTTAGCCTAGTACACAAAGCCTATTAGAACTGCTTTATTTTGTGCAAATAAAGCATGTTGCAATTTCTTCACTTCTATTTGTGGTGGCAATCTCATACCCTCTGCGGGTTTGGATGGTAGAGAGTTAGGTGTGTGCTGATTGGCATGAGTGACGTGATAGAGAGTACACATTTGAGTCACCATGGGATAAGTAGTGACCAGCAAAATAAACCAAATTAACTAGAACTGAACCAAGGCTAGCAGGCAGAAAGTTATCCTAAATTCCTGAACAAGAATACTAAGTTGAAAATTGACTTACTAAGAAGGTGGGAGACATTTACTGATATGAACCCAATGCTCTCATTAATTTGCTACCTGTTCTGTAGAGCTGTGTGTGTGTGTGTGTGTGTGTGTGTGTGTGTGTGTGTGTGTGTGTAATGGGGGAAACCAGTGAAACATAGAGGAAGAAACTTTTTAAAAAGGTTACTGACACTTATAGAGCACATATATGTAGAAGCTTGTATCATAACAAAATTCTTCCTGCCTTGACGCTTAGCAGAATAACACTCCTCTCATTTCCAGTTGTCCACTCTTTGCCTGGGATGAAAACATTCACTCCTGAACACTGGCCATTCGCAACTCCTTTCATCAAGTAGCCTTGGCATCGTTTCAAGAACTGAATGCTGACATGTGCTCTACTTGAACATCTTTCAGAAAGAGGAACTTCGCAAGTAGAGTATTCATAGGGAAATATCAATCTGGGGACACTGTGGAGACATGAAAGACCAAAGTATGCCGAGTTATGTGGGAGAGTATGGGTGTGAGAGAGTACAGGTGTGAGGATGCTTTGTGGTTCACAATGGAGTGTGAGTAGCACAGGAAAGAAACTATGAACAGTAATGTTTATTCCAAGGAAAGCAATAAGGAAAGGTGCGCGTTATTTTTTATATACATTGATTATATAGTGACTCAAAAGTCTATATCATGGAGTGTTCAACACATTTTTCAATCAGACACAGGACTTCATAAGTGTTTGATTTTTCTGTACATAATGCACTTTTCATGAAATGAGATCAAGTACTGTTTGGTCTTTATTTTGCCTGAGTGCTGCAGATTTCCATTTGAATGCACACAACACCAGGGTGGCGTGCACTGTTACTTCTTTTAGAGTCCAATTTCCCACTTTGGCAAGAAATATAGACAAATCCATATGACACCGAAATGTATTTCAAGAAGGTTATTTTTAAAGGGGGCATATGACTTAGTGAAATTCCCCCCTGCTTTAAGATGCCTCTCTTTGCACTCATTTCAAGTTTAAATTGAGGGTTATTTTTAATTCTGTCCTTGATTCTTTTCTTTTCTACTTAATATAGATGTTAATTTTAGATGGTTCTCTTCTCTCTCCCTCCAAACATTTCCTGTGTGCTTTTACAGAGAACAGTATTTTCATTTTTTTTAAATAAAGCATATACTTTTTGAGGTCCTATTTCAAAAGCTTTAAATGTATTGAAATGACTTAATGTAATTTCCATTGTTTGGTAGGTTAACACCACAAAATCTCTGCAGTTGAGACCATAATGTAAAATTCCAATCCATAAAGTGGATTAAGTAGAATATTTTATAACTGTGTCTGGTTCCCATTAAAAATAGATATAAAACATCATTAAAATTTTTGGAGGATTTTTGAGAAGAGTTTATGTTCAAACCCTTGCTCTCTGATTAATAGGACTAAAATTTATGTACTTAAAATTATGGAACACAACCACAAGGATGGCAGAGAAATTTAAGGTAAAACAGAAAAGGAAGATTCTTACAAAATAAAAAAAAAAATCCAGGAGGCAGTGTGGGAAAATTTAGTACTGCCTAGGCAGCCAAAGGGTTCTCTTGGAAATTCCATGCTGCCAAGCAAACTGTTTCTTTGAAGTTGCTTCAGCTATATGGGGGAGAACATGGGGACTATCTTGGAAGAAGGAAGTAACACATGTCTTCAGGTTGACCCAAATCCTGGAAGGACATATTGCATGCCATCCTTTTCCTACGTCAGTGTTGCTAAAAGAGTGAAGAGATAGGATCAGTTATCTAAATAATGCCTGACAAATAACTAATCCCAGAGGACAATCTCTTGGTGCTGGGTGTCCTGTGGTCCAAACATGTGCTAACGCATGACAGAATATACTGTTACACAGTAACAGACATTTAGAGAAATGTTGTACAGTTTGGAGATGGATCAAAGTTGACATCCAACGTTGAGTAAGCCTTTCTAAACGCACCCACTTACATTTAGGCACTTTTCTTACGTATTATGGTTGAAGCCGTGGGGTTGCTTACATTACCACTGAGCATTTTCAAACACATGGAAGTTGTGTTATTCAGATGGTATTCTGTGCTCTAAATATTTTCCCCAAACATCATTTGCTTTTCACAGATTTAGTATAAAATAAACTAATTTTCCATGCGTCTTCCAGTAGAGAAGGGCATTAACAGTAAGAGCAAGTTATTCCTCGGAGTAGACCAGGAAATACAGGGCTCCCCTTTATCTTCCTTTTCGAATTCTCCCCCAGCCAAGTTCAAATATCCTTTGATTCTAAATGGCAACAAGTGGGATATGCAGCATCACATAAGGCAAATAAGGAAGAAATTTTCAGTATGGACCATCTGCAAAAATATTTTTGAGAATTGTTAATGAGAAAGATTTGATCTCCCATCATTAAACACTGAAGAAGATCCAACTACCACTTCCTTTACCTATGCATTACATAGAGATTGAACACCATTATTTTTGGGTGGGCATAGTCTGTATACATATATTTATAAATTCTACCACATGGCATATATTAAAGCTTTCTAGGTGCAATTATTATATTTGTGAGGATAAAATATATATTTCATAAAATATTATGTCTTACTAAAAGAAGATATTTTACACAATTTGTCTACCTAGGATGCAATGCAGAAAGTAATTAACATGAGAAGCTTTAATGGCTTTGGGAATTGTTTCCTTATGATGGTTATTATATGTAATGAGACATAATTAGATAATCATTTATGATAACATTTTTATGTCTATTTTGAAATCTCTACAGTGATTTTTCTTAGTGGATATATTTTAATTTAGTGTTCAAATGTTTGAAGAAGAAAGTGTCACTTGCCCCACCCTACCTGCTTTTATAGAGGTTAAGTAGTGTGCAATAACTCAGTAACGTATAAAACCCACTGCTAGTAGACAGTCTAGAATTTGCTAGAATTTTCTTTTGAGTCAGACTTTCATTTTATAATGCAGGTTGATCTGGAACTCACTATGTAGCCCATGGTGACCTTCAAGTTGCAGCAATCCTCCAAGCTCAGCCTTCTAAGTGTTGATAATGAAGCCATGAGGCACCATCCATAAACCTATTGATAGAGGGTTGATCACACATCTCGCTACCAAGTTTAAATTATTTCTCTGTTTCTGTATGTGTTTCATTCCAGACCAAGAGATTAGCAAGATAAGGTAATACACACAAATGTAAAAGCTGTTGTATTTTAGCTTGGGTTCAGTGGGTCCTCATGTGAGGTGGATTAGAAAGGGCAAAAGGTAAAAACAGAGAAAGGAGAAAAGAATGAGACATTTTGTGAACCATTTTATGGGAGGAAGGAGACAAATAATTGTAAGGAGTAAAGTGGTGAATTTAATTAGGAATCAAGCAACAGAAAGATGAGGTGGTTGGAATCCCAGAAGCTGAAGTGAGATGGAGGGATATTGTATAGGGTATGGTTTCAAGATGTATTAACACAGTTACTGTCAGATTAGTCCTTGCTAAACATCCTTGTGCTTTATCAGCAGGCCTGTAGAAATCTGTGGGAGCATTATCACTTTTAGAGAAGGTTCTCAGTGATACAGATGCCAATTTTGACCTTTCCCAGTAGAACATGCTAGAAAAGGACAGGTTACAGCAGAGTATGAACAACATGATGTGGAAATTTTGAGTGTGATGACATTTAAACACGGAAAAGCATCAAAGAACATTTTTTCATCTTGAATAGATATTTTCCTATGCCAGAAAACTAAAACTTTAACTAAATCCCTTAAATATGGCTAGTTATACCTAAATATTTTATTTTCAAAATGACTATTTTTAACTAAATTTTTTGGATTATAATTACACTATTTCTCCATTCTTTTTCTTATCTCCAATCCCTCCAATTAACACCCTGATTTGTTCTATTTTCAAATTATGACTGACCTCTTTTTCTTCTTCTAGTTGTTATTACAGTCTGTGTATATGTGTGTATTTATTTTAAAAAATACAGAAATACAACCTGTTCAGTCCATATTAGGCTACTTACACACACACACACACACACACTCACACTCACTCACACACACACACACACACACACATATGTTTTCAGCGTTGACCATTTGCTTTTAGAAAACTTATTGGTGTGCTCATCACTAGGGAAGACTAATTTTTCCTATTCTCAGCATTACATAGTTGTCTATAGTTCTTTGTCTAAGGTAGGGCCTCATGTCACTTGGTGTCCTCATTGTTTATCTCATATTTAGGCAACTGTCTTGTTGAGACTTCACAGGTGTAGTGTCTGACATTTGTAAGAACACAATTTCCCAGCAAACACCTTTTTCCTCTGGCCCTTACAAGTTTTCTACCTTTTCTTCCAAACTGATCCCTGAGTCATAGCTACAGCTTTAAAAAAAACACTCCAGTAAACACACACGCTCACACTCAAATACACACTAAATTTTAATATAGGTAAATCTTTAACCCTCAGCAGTCCTCCTAATATTTGAACTTGATGAGAAGCTAAGACTGAGCTGAATTGTTGGCAGTCTTGATTCATGTCACAAATGGGTCATAGAGAGTTTGGAATGATAAAAAAATCATCTTGAATAATGATGGCAATCATTCAGTTAGGAACAAACTTTAGCTGTATTTCTCATTCTTTATGCACGAGCTTGAGATTGTAAGATCCAACTTTATTTGCATTTTATTAGACTTAATTATTATAAAGATAATGGACATCATTATGACATTTAAAATATAGTCAAGGTATATTTTGATTATATTATTATTGTATCCTGCTCCCCCATTCTGTTCTTCCTCTACCTTCAAGGTCTCCTTCTACTTTCATTTATTATCTCTATTCTTGTGTTTACTCTTTTGATTTGTTTCCCTTCTTTTTTAATGGATATTATTACCTTCAGACATACACATAATTGTATAAATACAATCTACTGAGCCCATTTAGTGTTGTTCATATGTAAATGTGTTTAGAGTATACCATGTGGAATTGAACAATTTATCAGGGGCTTTATCCTTGGGGAAGACTGATTCACCCTTTTTCAACCATCATTAATTGCCCAAAGTTCTTCATTTAGGGATGGAGCCCTCTGAGATTTTCCCACCCATGTTTGTATGTCGACTCGTGTTGTCATTGTTCAAGTCTTATCTATGTGTCATACTGCTGAGGTTTCATGGTTTCAGGTTCCCTGCCCTATACTGAACACAATCTCACAGCACAATTCTTGGTCTAATGACTCTATTTTTCTTCCCCCTCTTTCATGATGTTTCCTGAGCTTTCAGGATAGTAGTTTTGTTGTAGATGTTTCAATTGTGTCTAGATAACCCATGACAAGTTATTCTCTGCGTTTTTAACCAGTTGTAGATTAGTTTAATAGTTTCTATCTATTATAGAGAGGTTTCTTTGATTAGTGATAAATGCAACTCTTATTTGGGGGCATAGGTAAGTATTTCAGATGTAGTAAGAAATTAGCTTGGTTTAATAAACTATCAGTAGTATGTGCTCCTGTACTTTCCAGGTCTCAGTAGTCTTGGGTTGTTGGCTATGTTTGCTATACCAGGCATTGTTTCACTCTTGCTGAGCAATATATGTACAATTAGAGAGCTATTAGTCACCACCAAGATACAAAAGCCATTAGGGATTACACATTTAGGGCTCTCTTACCATAATGCTCATACTTATGGTTCATAGTTGTCACAGTTGGGTAGGAATAATGTTTGCTTTTTCAATATGCCGGCTTTAACAGCAACTTCTGGTACTCTTCGAGCCAGAACTCAAGACGAGAGGCTTCCAGCTCAGGTTCAGCCTGATTCCTCCAGGTCCTTTGTCCAAATCATGTGGTCTTAAGAAATCAGATCTTACATTCAAATTCTTGGAGGATATCAAGAGCAAAAATGGCAACAGCATATATATATATATAAATGTATATACATACATATATATGTATATGTGGACACCTTTCACAAACAACTCAAAAAGACATTTCTCATATTTCTCAGGCCTTATACTAGAGAATTTGTTTGTCTCCTGCTCCTAGGGGAAACATGATCAAATCAGTCGGTGATGTTACTTCATTACAACACACACACACACACAAACACCTGAAAATATTTCATTAATTTGAAAGTATTTTTAAAATACATGCTTTTGTTAAAATTTCAGTTCATTGATTTCTTTCCTTTCATTTGTTGGGGGTCATTGTAGTCAAACAATATTCTTAGAGTGGGTATATGAAAAACCAGTCTGACTCTGAGAAAGATCTTTTCCGTCTATTAAAATTATTTTGCTTATGTGGTTTCCAAATCTACAACAAAAGAAAATATAGATCAGTCAGAGAACTTAGACTTTTATTAAAGCAATAATACCTTATAGGAAAAAACTTTAGGCTTATAGGATCATTTTTCATTCCCAATTGAGTTTTAATTTAAGAGTTTCTGTGCTAGGGCTTGGTTATTTTCAGAATCAGCTACTCAAGCTATTTGACTAAAGCTAACACATTACCTAGAATTATAGATAAAAGGAATAGCTCAGTGTGATTATTTTCTAAGCTACACATTAATTTTATCAAAATATCATTGTAATCAATATTTTTTCTTATGTAGAGAAAGAATGAAGCCCTTGTAAGTTGCATTTTACAATTTCCTGTTGGCTGTTGGATGTTTCTGCTCCTGTTAAGTGTTGCTGTTGAATATTCCTTCCCTTTGAGATGGAGAAGCACGATTGGAAATTTCATTGCTTTACTTTCTGTAGTGTATTCCTGGAGACAGTGCATTTAATCATTGTGTTGTACAGATTAGATAAAGCTTCATCCTTGCTTTTTCTTTTCCCCTAGAAATTTAAGATTGTGATAAACTTGCACACTTCTGATTAAGAAATGACTTATGAAAGTGAACTGAAAAAAGGACACGTATTCCTTCCTAACAACCTGGCAACTAGATGCAGCAATAATACAATGTGAAAACAGTACGATAACTTCAATAATTGCTCCTGATATTCTTTCAAAGATAGTTGAACATGTGGTTATATTTGATGTGCCAAACAAAATGGTATCCAGGGAAGAAAAAGACTGAAGCCATGGTGATTGACTTGTAGCTTTATGCCATGAGTTAAAAAGTGTATCTTTCTATATTTGTGACCTGTCACCTCTTCATTCTGGTTTATTACCATAGCTTTTTACAGTAAAGACTTCCTCACAGTAAATTTAATTTCTTCTATGTTTTGCAACTATGCTGAATTCCAATGTAGTCATCCCCCGTAAATGGCAATCATACAGTAAATAGGCATTACCGACTCAAATTGATATTGATGATTATTTGAAATTTTCCTTTAGTAGGATTAATAAGCCGTAGGATATTGTTGGTTTCTCCTCAGATTGTAAAATAACTCCTCTACCCGTCTCTCTCTCTCTCATCTCTCTCTCTCTCTCTCTTTCTAAAGTAACCCCTTCCTTTCTCTCTTATCTTTCATAATTTGTCTTCCTTTTTATGTAATAATATCATAAGTAAAATGTAGGCCAGTGTGCGCATCACATTATGTACCTATGAACTCTGGAAGTCTGATGAAGATCTTAAGTTTTAAAAATTAGAGATCCATAAATAAAAACAAAACTAGTTACATGACTTCAGCTCACAGTTCCCAAAAGATCCCAAAGGGTGGTTTGAGGGGTACATGACATAGCAAACCTTTATTGGAAGCATTCACTCATTCACTGAACACCAATATACACAAAGCTGAGATGAACTACTCTACAGAAAAAAAAAATAGAAACGATCCTAATGTAGACAACTTTTTTTTTTGCTATATTGATAGGAAGGATAACTAGGGTCACTTATTGTAAATGCTACACACTGTGAGGGTGACCCAAGCCAGGTGTACCCTGGAGTAGCTAGCTTTTCACAGACTGACATTCACTTTATGTATAGATAAATACCTAAATTAAATGATAGATAAATGTGGTTGCATACCTATAAATTGTGGAGAATCAGATATTATGAGCATATGAGTTAAAAATGTGTGATACGTAGGCTGGAGTGTACAAACTGTGGAGTCAGCCTAGAGCTTAGACATACGTATGAATGGTTAGGGTCTAGACTTAATTTCCTGACTTAATTTCTTGACTTAAGTCATGCCGCTGTGGATTTCAATGAACTGTGAGGGGAGATGCAGTTAGAACTCTGTTAAAAAAGAAAAACTGCTACAAGAAAATTGAGCTTAGGCTTTTAGAACACTTTAAACTTTATCCTGGCACTTTTTAAAGGTTTTGCTTTGTCAAAATAGATAAAAGACCTGGACTAAAGCATGTCAGGTTGTTAGAGGTTTTCTGGGAATAACTCAATGGGCTTTGGAGAAAAGCCAGGAGTATGTGCGTGTGTGTGTGTGTGTGTGTGTGTGTGTGTGTGTGTGTGTGTGTGTGTGGTTGTGTGTGTGAGCAGAGGCACACTTGAGAATGGATAGAGGGAATTTCTATGTAATAAAACAGAAGCTGCAGACTGCTATTGTGAAAGGAGTGAGGAAAGGAAGAAGCTGGGTGTGTTTTCAGTTCTTCTGATTATACTGTGCCATCGTGGGAAATTTGAGATTTGTAACAACTGGGATAAATGAAAAGCACATTCTAAATGTAAGTGCTGACAGCTATTTAAAATGTTTTCCAAATGCATTTGATTGTGATTCTCACGCATGCACAGGGACACACCTGATAACGCTGTATACAAATAAGACATTCATAATACATATGGGGGCATGACTAGATGGACAGGAAAAGAGGAAAAATAAATCTATGGTGCCTCATTAAATGGGCAGGAAATGTAAGTCACTAACTATGTGAATGAGCCAGTGACCAAGATGTGAGTGGTTCCATTTCTAATAAATGGAACTTCAAATACAATCCACCTTTATCTTTGTTGTAAGATGGTTAAAAAGAGGGCAGTGAGATGTGACTGTGCAAAGGACTTTGAAAATGTTTCAGTGAACCCCTTTTGAAGCAAGGTACCCCAGCATGCAACTTCTGTTTTTATAGAATAATTACTAAAATTGTACTGGAAAAATCCAACTCATAGACCTATTTCAGAGTGTTGCTGAGTTGGTTATACCTTTGAAAAAGTTTTTATAATTTTGGAAATCTTTAGTGGTATAAGTAGTCATATTCTAACTATTCAGATAAACTTAACCCAAGCCTCAAAGGAAAATAAATATCTGTCTAGTTAGTTCATGATGCTATATCAATTGATTCTGCAAGAGAAAAGCAGCCACCCAATTGAAAAAAGCATGGGAGCACTTCATATGATGCTTGGACAAGATACAATTTAAAATTACTGCAAACTAGGAATAATGACATTATGTCAGTTTTTATGCCTTATATTTTTTTCAGTTCTGTAGCCAAGATTCTCCAATTTCAATATACACATGTCAAATATTATTTAATGTAGTTTCATGTTGTGATACCAAGGAAATCATGTGAGGAGCAATATAGTGTTTCTTTGACATGCATTGCTTAGTGTGCTGGCTAGTTTTATTTTCAACATGACACAAACTAGAGTCACAGTAAAGGAAGGAGCCTCATTTGAGAAAATGATTCCATAAGATGTGGTTGTAAGAAATTTCTTATCTAGGGACTGATGGGAAGGAACTAGGCCATTGTTGGTATGTCATTCCTGGTCTGATGTTCCTGGGTTCTCTAAAAAAAAACAGGATGAAAAACAAATGAGAATAAGATAGTAAGCAACACCCCTCCATGGCCTCTGCATCAGCTTCTGTACCCAGATTTTTGTCTTGTCTGACAACCTTTGGTGACAGCTATGATGTGGAAGGGCAAGTCAAATAAAACCTTTCCTTCCCAAATTGCTTTAGTCATGGTTTTTCACCATAGCAATAAAAAGCCTAACTGAGAAAGTTACTATTATTTTTTCATTATATAACTCATTTCATTATATATTCTCATAAGAGAATAGAGGAAAATGTTAACATATAGATGCATATTTACAATTAATAATTGAGACAAGCGCTAATACCATGGCATCTCAATTCTATCCTGTTTACTCCTGGTTTACTAATTTGTCTTATTAAAATTCATGTGTACTCAGGTGTGTTCCAGTAGGAAGAGCAGTTTAAAGCTCAGGCAGGTACTACTGAATTGTGTGCTCTTCTCAATGTGTACCACCTAATTCTCATTTTCATCATCAATATTGAATTTTAATTGTATTTCTAGAAAATATTGGGAGGAATGATGTTTTTAATATAAGAATGATAATGCAATAGTTTGTAGCAGTCTCTCTGTAGTATCGGGGAATAGAATTTAAGATCTTCCTCAGTATTCTCCCTGTAGTTAGGTGATATCAGTCTATTTAAACAACTATCTCAATAAACGGAAGATTTGAAGTTACTAGTTTTCTTTTAACATCTATGTTATATAAAGCTCTAATGTGAGACAATAGAGAAACTGTAGGCAGGGGATTGCAGTGATTGAATGAAATGGTAGTTGGTTTGGGTTAGAAGGAAAATTTAACAGCAGGGTTTAATACAGGCTGACTTTCCATAGACATGTCTTTTCTTCATCATTCTTCATAATGTGCATACTTTCAACATTCTCATCGTTAGCCTTCTGGTTTATTCTTATTTAATGTTTTAAAGGTTGCTGCTACTGTAATGTTGGCTTCAAAGAACTTATAGAGAATTACTATGTTTGGATGTTGTATAGTAAGAATTATTTCTCTAATTTCCATTTCAGATAGTTTTCAAAGGCTATGTAGAAAGAGGAATGATTTTTATTTTGTTTTGTTATCCTGAACTATAGAGTTTATATGTTTCTTTCTTTCTTTTATTTTACATTTTATGTTTAATGCTTATTTTTAATTGAGAAATGACCGTTTATCAGATGTACAGAGCACAATGGATATTTTGAGGCATATAAATGATAGAAAACTTCATTCACCCTAACATGAATGTCATTCCCAAATTTATCATTTTGTGCTAAAATATCAAAATATTTTTCAGGTATTTTGAAATATACAATATATTACAACTGGCCATGGCCACCATGCAGTGAATTAATAACTAAGAGATAACTAAAGCTCTTCCCTAGAGTACCGCTGGAACTTTGCCTTGTTTGATGTGTTCTTCTCCCCCCCCAAAAATATTATGGTTTATTCTTCAATGCCTTTTAATTTGGATATAATAGTTTGCACTTAAGATTTTGGTTGCTATCTGCCAAAATAAGTGTTATTATGTTTCAAGCTTGATCCCCTTTCCCAAATGTCTTTTTAAAATAAGTACACAAATGGATGTGGAGGGTAGGGGACCAAAAGAGTGTCAGAGAGAAAGGGAGAGACTGGGAGAAGAGGTTAGCATCAGTACTGATTTGTGATTTCACTGCTGTCACATTTCTAATATAAACACTGATTTTCCATTTTAGGGTTCTGGAGTAGTTTAGCTAAATCAAATAAAAAAGCAAGAAAAAAACCCCCAAACAAACAGCAATAAATAATGCTAGTGTAAACAGCCCAATATATACACTAGCAATATACTACCGGGAATTGGTATACAGGAATTGAAGTCAAGATCTCAGTGAGTCATTAGCATTTCTGTGATGTAACATGATCCACAAATCATAGAATAAAGAAAGAAATAAAATATCCTTTCACAGATGAGTGGATAAGGTGCGATAGACACACATAATGAGCATAGTGAGTCTCGAGAAGAAACACATTTTGCAAATTGTGAAAATATGGTTGGAAGTTTTAGAATTTTATGTTATTGAAATAACCACAAAATATCTGCACAAAAATGAAAACTCTGCTTGATTTTCCTGTTTGAGGAATCTAACACAGTGAAACACAGAATCCATGAGTAAACTGTGATAGCCAGGATGTCACAGGAAGAAGCATTCACTCAGGGGTAATACATTTCAGTTAATAACAATGGAAGTTTTAGAGAACTGATGGAGACATTTGGTCTCTAGTCAATAGTACACAGTCTGTAGTTAAACTATGGTAAGAGGTAGATCACATATTAAGTGTTAATTGCAGTAAATAATTAAATATAAGAACTTTATTAAATATTTACACAATCATATATAATAAGGCAGATAAAGGAGTATGTAATGGTTCATGAAAATATTAATTTTCATGTAAAAGCAAGTAAACAGAAGCAATATAAAGCAACATAAACCTACTTTTGGTAAAGAAACAATTATATGCATTTGCATAGAGAAAACTAGCTTGGTTAGTAAAATAGCCATTTCAAGAGCTCAATTTCTAGGTGAGATAATTATCAATGATATAAACAAACTTAATTATTTAGCTTTCTGCATATACTATGTTCTAACAAAGATGACTTCATAGTAATAAAAATGTAATAAATGCCACTACAGATACTGAAACACATCATGCATCTGTAAGGGACAAGCTCTGTTTTGTTTTTTTTTTGGTGGGGGCATATTTTCAAAATTCTGTGGATATATGTGTGTACCACAGTAGTTCTAAGAAAATGAATTGCCTTTCCAACATTTTATCATATTGTGCATATGACTCCTTATGTGGTATTTAGTAGACAGTAGTAGCTTTGCAACTTCTTATATCTATGATGGAAATGGAAATCTCTTGAAATGATATTCAGCATAATGCAAACATTGGATTCAGCAAAAAAAAATGTACAATTATGATGTTCTGATCTTCACACAGGGCTTCAAAAACAAGCTGACACATCTTCATGACATTGAATCAATTTAAACTTTTTGAAAAAATAAAGTCAAGATATGAAAATAAATTTGTGCATTTAAGAAGGTTGAGTTTATTTTGCCTTTAGTAATAGAATCAATAAGGATGTATTTCATCCATAATAAGATATCTCAGATTTTGACGGCTCAGTTAGTTTCTGTTATCGAAAGTAACCATTCCTAGCACTCTCAGAGCCGGAAAACAAAACTTTGTTACTAAATTAAAGCTTAGTGAAAAGAAACTCACACTGCACAAACAAGATTTCTTTCTGAACTGACTGGGAGGCATTAGAAACTTGAAATCCATTAGTACACTGGGGACTCTTTACATCTGTCTACTCAGTTTTGTTACTGGTACTGACATAGTTTAAGACATTCAATTTGCATTCTGAGAGGTCTTGTGCTGTGAGAATTATAGTCTCTATTACTTCTGGGTTACTGCTTGCTCATCAAGGCCGAGACTGGATGTTGCCCAAAGAAGATTCCAGCCAGATCATTCAAATTGGTATTGATTTTAGAATAATAGCTTTTATGTTTGTTTCTGTTTTTCCAGTATTAGTTCTAAAGACATCCAATGGCTTCATGAATGACAAACAAAGCCTAACCAGAGCCATTAACCAAAGGCATCCTGTTACTAGAGGACAGTTGCTAGCCTGTCCAGCACTCCAACCCACTTTACAGATCCTGAGCTCATAATTTAATGATACAACACAATTTCAAATAAATATATAGCAAGTGACACCCAGGGAAGACTTTGCATCTAACAAGTCCTAACACTATTACATTAATTGAGTAATAAATTTTCTTTTGCAGACAGGCGTTTATTATAAATGGATTAATTTGAGGAACATATTAAATTCCTTGCCAAGTGGCAAATAGCCAATCAGAGGCAGAACCGTGATTTCTGACCTTCTTTTCTCCTTGGGAACCTATTAGAGTGACTTTTAGTCTGACTGCTTGTCAGTCTCCCAATCGTATTTTCTATTAGCCTCGACTCTGGGAAAAAATAATGAGAATTATAGATTCTACTTTTTCCGTTTAAAACTAATTTGTTTTTTCAAAATTTTTAATGATTATATTTGCTTGGTGAAATCCTATCTTTGGAAACACTTGTTAATAGTGAAAATCAGAATGTTTCAGCACAAGTCAATTGTTGAAAAATGCTATTTAAAAGCATTCTATAACCTTCATGGCAAGGAAAACAGTTATGGTATTTCATCCAGGAATTTATCTACTGTGGTCTTGAAATTCTAATGTTTCTCACATTAATCTGTACTAATATTATTTTATTTGTGTTGCAGAAACTTTAGCTTGAAGAAATCAATATTAGCATATTTAAATGTCATTGCCCACCTACAGTTATCGTCATTGTCATGACTCATTTTCACTGTATATGTAAACACTAACCTACAGCATTGGCTTTTTGATATGTAACTCTTCCCATGGATGCAGAGTTAGTTTTATGAGATAATTATCATATCTTTAATCATATGTTTATTTATAGTTTCCTAAAGAACATTGATTTGGATGTAAAATTGGTCATGAGGCTGATTCCAAAATCTGTTGTTGTAGTTTTATAATGATAAGTATATACTTTCTAACTGTTTAATTTCCCATTAGAGAATTTTAAAATACTGTTCCAATAAAAATAGCATACATTAAAATAATTGTACCACTGTGTACTAATAAGACCCAAAAGGAAAACTTTTGAAAAAGTTCTAAAGCTTTTGAGTCAAATCAGTAAGGCTTTATATACACTTAGTGAAACTCCCAATGATAACACTACAAGACAGGCAAAGTGCTTTTTCCCTGGGGTGTGACAGAGGACATTCATTATCTCCTAATGGTGTCAAATTCATAGGGAAAGCTGTAGATAATCCTAAGAAATGAGAAAACGTATAAGAAGACTTATACAATGTAAATTTAGAATGAAATGCCCCAGTCAGTTGTGCAAGAACATATTTTAAATATAACTCAAAATCAAGAACATAAATAACATTTTTGAAAGATTTTTTAAAAGATTATCCTACATGGTAAGATAATCTGGTAATCTGTTTTGTAGTATAATACAGTTTTCAATTTTCCAAACAATTTCTAAAGGTTTTAGTTGCAGCTTTACTATTGCCAAAATATTTCAAGGTTGTGTCCCGGAACTTTTCAAGCTGTGTTCTTGGAACACTGGCGCTGGTGAATGCCTAACAGTGTCCTGGGCTAAATCTAAATGCCATGATACCATCCAAAGAGTGTCCACTTGAAAGGACAAAGAAGTGTTTCTTCTTAAACAGCTACTGTGTTTTTCTTTCTTATTTTAGAACCAGATAGAGAGGAGAAAGCAGTGTAGGAGAAACAAAGAAAGCTGAGAAATAACATCAAAAGGATGTCTGGGTTCTGATTCTGTGCAAAAGCCACAGAGCTTTTCATGCTTCACTGAGCCTAATGTGAAGTCAGTCTCTAGAGCAAGAAGTGTGTAGAGCACAGTCAATGTTGTGAACTTGGCCTTCAAGGCCTAGTAAACATTCAGGAGAGGCTAACTTTGCTAGGTGGTGCCCAACTAAGTAAGACGTTGTACATTGTCTGGGAATATCAGAGATTGAAACTGAGTTTCTTTCATCAGTTGGAAAGCATACTTAATAAAATCTCGGTGAGTAAAAATACAGAAAATTACACTCTTGCGTGTCTGAGTCAGTGGATTGGAATTCACTATGACTATAGGAACATTTTTCTTTCATACTCGGATCCCTAAAACTATACTTCAGAAAACAGTAATGATGTTAATTAGTTGTTGTCAGTAATATATCTCATGCTTACTCTGCAGAGCAAGTTTCTCTTCAAAGTAAAAATTATGTAACAGACTTGATCTACATAAGCCTTACAGGAGCTGTAGGCAGTCTGGGATATTGATAATTATCTTAATTGATGAGGAAACACGAACAGCTCAAGTCTTTACAAAAACTCAAAGTTTATAATCTCTTCAACCTTAACTTTGGTTTATTTCCAAACTTATTTAACCTGTGGAACTTTGAATTGGCTCTAATCTATAAAAATAATTATTTTCATCTAACAATATACTTTCCAATATAAGATGTCCTTTATAAGAATCCTCATTTCTTCTAAAAATTGTTATGATCAATCAAAAAATAACACTGTGACACCTAGTTTTTTTTTTCTTTAAAGATTTACTTGGATTCTATAACCAAAACTATCTTACTGATGCTGATTCACCTATACGTTTAGCTCAAATGCAGTATTACCTAAACATATAACTATATTAATTCTGATGATATAAAATAGTTTAATGAACCTTTTACACTGTTAGTATCATCTTTATGGTAAGATATGTATGCATAAGTATTTATTGAATAAATTAAATGATAGCCTAAAACCATGCAGGGTATTTCATTCATTAAAACCTAGTATAACCTGCTTAATTGTTATCTTATTATAGACATTCCCTGTGAAATTTCTCCTCTGCAATATCCTTTTCTTATTTAATTATTATAGACTACTTATTTAATTTATATATATATTCCAACTTTTATCATATGTTCTATTTGTTTCTAAAAACAAAGACAACAAACTTTTATTAAATTTAAGACTACTTAGTTTATTGCCTATTTGATAATATTTATTTATTTTGGGTGATAAAATAGAAATAGAAGTAGCATTTCTATTGTACTTTTCTTTATTATCTTTTCTCTTTAGTCAGGAGATATATTTTAAGTTACCCAAACAATTATGAACTATGTATAGAAAGATATTTTAGATAGAATCATGTCAATGAATCAAAAGTGCTAATACATGGGTGTATGATGCTTGAAAATAGTGAAAAACAATTAACAAAGATGAAAACATATCCTACTTATGACAATTTTACATATATAATAGTTAGTATATAACTTAGATTTATTATGTGAATAATTGTCAATACCTTATTTTTAAATTTATTTTATTTAATTGTATAGTCTTGGGTTTTAATCTGGTGACTTCATACTTATACTCCAAGGATATTTGAATATGTTTAAAAGATATAATCAGCTAAATAGTAAATATGTTTATATAGTTTTTTGGAAAGAAACTGTATTATCTGACTGCTGAATATTCCTTAAAAAGTCAAAATATCAAGCAATTTCTACATGTTCTAAAGTTCTACAATCCTCAACCAAGGGTTTTCATTTATTGCATTAATATTTTGGCTTAAAAAGAAATATCTTGACTTCTATTTTTTCACTTTGGTCATTTAGCACATATCTTTGATAATTCTGATGAGTCTACCACAGGGTAGAAAATGAAAGACACAGGATTTGAAGAATTAAATATAAAATTTATAATAAAAAAGTTTGAAAGGAGTTACCCTATATGACTAAACATGATGCTCCCAGAATCCATGGCTTCTTAAACAAAATACCCAGTGTCAAATCCTTGTGAGCTGTTGACCACAGAGGCCCAGAAGCTCCCAAAACAACAAAGACTAGGGCCATACCTTTTCTTTGAAATTAGATAGTTAGATCCTGTTGCTCAAGATGCCACGTATGTTGTAAGTTTTTTGCTTTTCTTTGTTTTTGTTTTCTTTTCCCCCCATAGGATATAAACTAGAATTGAGCTAGAAACTTCCTTTTTTGCCAGCTAACTTTCACAGTTTCAAAAAATGATATGCAGGCTGTTGAGGAAGAAAGGGCATCAATGATCTCACCCAGTTGTGAATCCTATGACCTATCAGACCAGCCTGCTAGAAAAGATGGCCATTTATACAATAGTGCAATACTGTTCTGAAGGTAGTCAACAGATCTCTGATTGGATTTGAGACATAGTCCATGAGAAATAATTATTTCTAAAAATAAAAAAAATTATTTGTGTTTTTAAGACAAACAGTGTTATCCTTCTTCAGGTTTAAATAGTCTAGACGTGAACTTCACAGCTGAATATGCAATATTGCTAATAGTAAGTCATAATGTACATCAAATTGAAATTAACTAATTATAATATTTAAATAACATTTTATGAGAGGGGGACCTTTCATTGCTATGTATCTTGTTAGCATTGGTCCTATAAGGTCATCTCTATTATTTTTGTCAGTATCTAAGCTATCTTAATGTCTTTCAAATGTATACAAAATAGTCTCTCATTAGAGACTTCACTCTCATTAGAACTTCACTTTTCTCTTTAATAATTCTGATTTTTTGTTATTTCTTTTCACCTTGGGGTACTACTCAGGGATAGAAGCAATGACATCTTGAATGTGCATGAAAATGAATGGAACTAGAAAAAACCATGCTGAGTGAGGTAACCCAGACCCAGAAAGATGAGCATGGCATGTACTCATTCATAAGTGGATATTAGACATAAAGCAAAGGAGAACGAGCCTATAATCCATGATCCCAGAGACGCGAAGTAACAAGGAGAAACCTAAGAAAAACATACATAACTCCCCCTGGGAAAGGGAAATAGACAAGATCTCCTGAGAAAATTGGGAGTGTGGGCAGGGAGAGGGCAGGTAGAAGGGGAGGAGAAAAGGAGATGGGGGAGGGGAATTTGAGGGAACTAGATAGTCAATATGGGGAAATGACAGAGATAAGAGCAAGGAAAGAGGTATCTTGGTTAAGGGAGCCATTATGGGGCTAGCAAGAAACTTGTTTATATTCCTTATCATTTTTTTAGCAGTTGATCAAATATGTTGTGAAGTTTTTTCCCTTTTTATTACAAAAATTTTTCTGCATAGACTTTTCTCAAGATTTTTTAAGTCTTTTCATATATGAAATTAGAAAGATTTTTAATTATCAAGGTATTATATATTCTGCATTAATTTTATATTTCCATGTAATATTAGTAATATTTCCATGAGTAATATTAGACTACAAAGTGTTAAAGAAGTTTAGTTGTTGCATTTCAACATTTTATCATACACTGAAATGTAAGTAAATCCCTAGAGGTGAATATATTCTTTGGCCTCTATTTCTGAGTCATAAAATATATGTTAATGCTTAATAGCAGAAGTATTCGGAGGCACATAAGGAAAGGAAGGCTAATTTATGCCAAGTACCTGAACCCCTTTCAGAGATGGTAGATTAAGAGCTGCCTAACTGCTGTTACTGAGCAGGAACAGCCTCAAAATGTCTCATTCATTTAGTGGCATCACAACGGGGATAGTGGAGCTCTTCGAAGTGAAAGTGGAAAAGAACAAGGAAGAAAATGGAGTAGAACAGTGGTTCTCAACCTGTGGGACTTGAGTCCCTTGGGGGTCGCATATCAGGTATCCTGCATATAGGATATTTTCGTTAGTATTTGTAACTAGCAAAGTTACATGTATGAAGTGGTAACATAATTGTTTTTATGGTTGGGGTCACTGCAACGTGAGGAATTGTATTAACGTGTTGCAGCACAGGAAGATTAGGAACCAACAGAGTCAAAGAATGGCTGGAATGTGGAACCTTCAAGGATCACATCAGGAGCTGTGATTCAGATGGATAATAAAGGCCATGCACCTGTGAGGAAGGAACTAGCTGGAGAAGCCAGTAGGATCCAGTGGATTCTTCATACAGCCTATGCAATGAACAGATATGGGAAGGTTACAAATTCGCTTTTATAAAAAATTACAGCTCACACAGATATCATCAAGTGGCAGCTTATTAACATATAAGGGTCATTAAATGACACACTGGCTAGTGTGGATATATGAATTTATAAGATTATATATATGGATAACTTTTCAAATGGCTTTGGAAAGGCCCAAGCAATCTTAAGATTTTTTTTAAAGCCGGGCGGTGGGGGCACACGCCTTTAATCCCAGCACTCGGGAGGCAGAGGCAGGTGAATCTCTATGAGTTTGAGACTAACTCTTACATATTAATTTAACCCATCTCCATTAATCTGTGTATTGCCACATGGCAGTGGCTTACTTGCAAAGTTTCGGCATGTCTCTCTCTGGCAGCAGATCCATGGTGTCTCCCTGACTTCTTCTACTTTTTCCCAGCATTTAGTTTAGTTTTTCCTGCCTAAATAAATTCTGCCCTGCTATAGGTCCAAAGGAGTTTCTTTATTCATTAATGGTAATCACAGCAAACAGAGGGGAATCCTACATCAAGGCATCAAGGCATGTTGCTTATCTTTGAAACACTGTAACAAAATACCAGACAAAACACTTTGCCAGAAGGCTCACTTCTTTTAATTCATACCTTCAGAGGATCCAGTCCTGGTCACTGTTCCCATGCACTTGATCAGAACATCATGGAAACAAGGACCTGTAACAGGGGTTTCTTCTCCTCATAACAGACATCAAGCTGAAAGACACACTGGGAGAAGCCAGGGAAAGATAGTCTCAAGGACTTCTTCCTAGAGACTGATTTCCCTCTACCAAAGTTTCTAGAATGGCCTAATGAACTACCAGAAGGTGAGAAACAAGATTTCAAAGCATGGAACATTGGAAGCATCAAATTTCTCATACCACAATAGTGGAGAATATATTACTAAAGTCTATATAATATTCTTCCTCAAGATTTTCTTTATTATTTATTTAAATTTAGGGTACGTGCATGAGAGTACAGGTGTCCAGAAGCTCAAAAAAGGGTCAAAGCACTTCTGGCCAGAAGAGTGTTAGGGCATGGCACAACTGTTATAAAGGATGTTTGAAAAACAAATCACATTTTGTATATATATATATATATATAGATAGATAGATAGATAGATAGATAGATAGATAGATAGATAGATAGATATGGATTTTTTTCAAAAGTCTTTGGAAAGGTGGGTGTAAGCAGCCCAGCATGGTTGCTGGGAACCAAAAATCAGCTCATCTGCAAGAATATTAATTGTCCTTAACTGCTGATCCATCTCTTCAGCCTTATGAGTTATTGCCTTTAAAACAAATGTATACAATACACATACTATTCATGCTTATATGAATAAATGAATGTGATTCTTACATGTTATTTTCCTGGGTGTAAACTCAGTCATTGTTTAAGTAACAGAGATACTTTTTTTAAAATTCATTTTACATATCAACCACAGTTCCCCTCCTTCCCTCCTCCTGCTTCCCACCAATTCCCCCCAACCTACCTCCATCCACTCCTCCGAAAGGGTAAAGCCTCCCATGGGGAAGACAAAAAACTGACACTTTCAGTTGAGGCAGCATCAAGCCTCTTCCCCCTTCATCTAGGCTGAGCAAGACATTCCACCGTATGGAATGGGCTTCAAGAAAGCAGCTCATGTACCAGGGATAGATCCTGGTCCCACTGCCAGGGGGCCTGCAAACAGTTCAAGCAACACAACCGTCATTCATATGCAGAAGGACTAGTTCCATCCCATGCCATCTCCCCAGCTGTTGGTCTAGAGTCTAAGAGCTTCCATGAGTTCTGGTCAACTGTTTCTGTGGGTTTCCCCATCATGATATCATAATTTTGACCTCCCGTGCTCATATAATCCCTCCCCCTTCTCTTCAACTGGACTCCCGTAGCTCGGCCTGGTGCTTGGCTGTGGATCTTTTCATCTGCTTCCATCACTTACTGGATGAAGATTCTATGATGGCAGTTAGGGTAGTCACCAATCTGATTATAGGAATAAAAGTATTTTTAATTGAGGTATTTAAGCTTCCAATACAAATGTATTTGGAATTTTATAAGCTTTCCTTTGTGTTCAGTAAATATGCATCAACCATTTGTTAAAAATAGTTATTAATGTTGCTTCTCTCATTCAAGGTCAAGACAGATGAATATATCAATAATGACTCCAATCACAAATTTTTCAATAGAATCAGTAATGTCAAAGAAAATTTTTTATCTTTATCCGTTTGTTTGCTTAATTATTCCTGCTAATATATTCTATACTTAAGTTAGTATAAATGTATAATTAGTTCTTTGATTTTTTCTGTCTTTATTCAAAAATGCTAACATTATTCACAATTAATTTTGAATACTTATTTGCTTAATTGCAAATCCTGAAAATAAGACTCTTCCCAGAATATCATCTTTATGTTGCCTAATACTAGAATCCAAAGATTCACTAAATTAGAAGTCAACATTTATTAAGAGGTAAAACAGACTTTCATATGCATGATAAAACATGCACTCCTCTGTCTTTTAATACAAGTATTATTTTTTTAAGAATCCCACTGAGAAGGCATTTAAAACCACATTGAGATTATGAAAGATAGTAATAGGAGCACAATATCAGGATTAAAGGAAGAAAATAATTTTCTCACTAAGCTATTCAACCTAGATGTATTGTTTGACAGGACGTACGTGCAAATAAGGTCACTTGTTATTAACTTTTATTTTTCCTGAGGCCTGCTTGTTTAATTTGCAATTCTCCATCCCTATAAGTCTATAATACTCAGAATGGACTTTCTGCCTCTTGTTTCAAGGGGAGATCGAGGTAGCAGTAGAGTCTCTAATAAAAAGTCCACCTTTGCCCTAAACACACAATAACATTTCAACATAGTTTGTAAAGCTCAGCAAAACCTGAGCTCTCTCTTGAAAAGTATGTTTAGAGGTGAGGCTTCACAATTTTTAATTCTGGAGACAATGATGTAAAAATGGATAGAAATCCTGCTGTGCAAGGATTTCTGTCTCTCGAGGTGTGGGAATGTTTATGAGAACAGTGTTTGAATTCATGTGTAGGCTGTGTAGATAGTCCTCTTTTGTTAAATAGCCTAGAACATAGTGCCAATTTTCTTTTCAATTTTTCAACACATAGACTGTTGAAAAGGTATAAAAAAGATGATACTATTTTCAATTTCTGTTCATTTAATGATCTTAAATAGACTCCAGATATCCACATCTACTCTTATTTAGAAAAAAAATCAACTTGCCTCTACTTAGGAAAAAACCGGTGCTAGAAAAATGACCACAGGAACATTTTAATATCATATAGAAATCATAAGTAAAATTTTATCAAATGTGTGTGTCATATAAGGAAACATGATATATAGTAATGTTGGCAAATGACAGGAAAATGATACATATTGCCTTACCTTTACTAAACTCGAATAAAGTTACTACATGCTCATTTTACATATATTTAGGTACATCTACATAATATATAGATGTGTTGGAATTCAATACAAAGTAAGAAGCTAACTAATCAATTGTTGATTAAATGCCTTATACAATTTTCATCATTTTTGTCTATGAATGTGACAATATTTTGACAATAAGCCAGTGACTGTTCTTTATTGCACACAGAATAAAAAGATACATAGTCATCCTTCAAATGATGTGAGGGGGCACTTGAAGAACATAGTTCAGATCCACAGGTGCTGATTTCATGTATAAGATGGCATATATTTTGCAAGGGACCTATGACCTAGATGTTTTGTGATGGTTATTCTTGGTTGTCAGCTTGACCACATCTGTAACTAGACTACAGAAATGGAGGAAACACCTGTAAGTGATTATTTTCTTGGATTGATGTGGGTGGATCCAATTCTATTTCATACCACTGATGTAGAAAGACATATGCCTTTGATCCAGATCTTGAGGAAGGAAGACATACCTTTAGTCTGGACTACACTTTCTTTTGGAAGCATATGTAGAGACATGGAAGAAGGAAGCTTTTGCTCTTTGCCTGCTTGGCCACACCCTGCTAGTACATTTATTCCTTCATTGGAATTAGAGCCTAATTATTTGGGATTCCACTGTAATGTATGGAATGTCATAGGGATAGTGGTTATTGTTTAGGGAGTAATAACCAGAAAACCAATCTCTATATGATTAATACAGAATTATTTTTCTGAAGATTTTTCATTGCTATTGGTAGATTCTGTGGATGTGGAGTCTAAAGATTAAGGGGACTGGATAACTCAGCAATTGAAATAATGGTAGGAGTGTTTTAATATAAAAAGATATAAATAGTATTTTTAAAGTATAGATGGAAAGTGAATATAGTTTCAATATAAGGATTTTAATTGAATTGTCAATTGTCCAGTTGTTTGCAGGGTTTCATGTATCATCTAATATTTTGTATTTCAGTTTTTTGTGTAAACATAATATTTTTTAGATGCAATATTAGTTTTATCATTTTAAATGTCGTCATGTATAAAATCAGACTATGCTATGGTTATGAGTTTACCTACTTAGGAACTTGTTCATTGTTTCAAGTGTTCAATAACTATAAATCAAACTATAAATCAAACTATAAATCAAACTCATTGGAACATAAGCTTTCTTGTACTTTCTAGAACATATTTTCATATTTTAGGTAAAAGACTAAAAGTATGATTACCATGTTGCAGAATAGGGAACATTTAACAGCTTAAAACAGTGTAAGACTGTTATTCCCAGTTGGAATGATATTTGTATCATTAATGTTTCTGTGTCAAATTTATGAAATTTTGCTTTTCTAAAATTTGGTCATGGTCAGGCCTTTTCATCTTGATAATAGTTTGGTTCTATAACTGTGCATGCAGTATAGAATTTTGATTTACATGTATTTGATTAGTAATGATATAAATATATTTTCAAGTGCTTATTTGACCCCTCTATATTTTAACTTACAAATTACTCATTCAAATCTTTTAGGTGTTTGCATCAGAATCTTTTGCTTCTAAATTTTGGTTGATAATGGGTTACTATCCTAAACAATTGTGGTATAAGCAAGGTTGCATAAAAGAAAACTAGTTTCTACTTCCTCCTGCAGAAATACAACATAAACAGTAATATGTGGGCCAGAATAACTCTATGACAACAGAAAAGATCAGTAAAGATGTTACAGCATCTGGACTATTGTGCTGCCAAGATAAACACATTGTACTGGAATCTCCCTTGTAATGGAAAGGGATAAGTGGAACATACATATCAAGAAAGAATAGAAGCCATAGTATTGATGGACTTGTACCAAAGTTTGGAAGACTTTGAAAGGAGAAGAAAAGAAAATAATAACACAAACCCAAGGTTCAAACAACAACAAAAAGAACAGCAACAAACAGCAAAAATTACAGTTAGAGGAATGGAAACAAATATCAGATCAGATATAAATCAATTAGGTAGATGAAAAATAGATAAGTCAATAAGACTAGTATGTTTGTCTTAATGAAAAAAACTTAGCAAAGCTTTAGTTGGAAGGAAAGGAGAGCAGGTACAGGAAAGATGGCTTAGTGGTTCAAAGCACAGACTGTTCTTGCAGAGGACTCAAGTTCAGTTCCCAGCACATGTATGGAACCTCACAACCACTTGCATGCCCAATTCTAAGGGATCTCATATAATCTTCTAGCTTCTGTGGACACCATGGATGCAGGTGGTACATAGGCATACAAGTAGGCAATATACCCATATATATATAACCAAAATTTGAAAGTATTTCAAAAAGTAAAAAAGAGAGTGAGAAAATTCTAGTACCTAAATATATAATGGAAAAGGGAATGGTACAGGCATTGCCACTAATAAAATTAAATGATTATCAAAGAACTATGAAAATGGTATGCTTCATTTTGGATGACCTAGAAAGAATGAATAGATTCCAACAAGAAATCTGATAATAACTAATCATAAAAGGTTTCAACAGATCAATAAAAGGTAAAGAAATTGAGTAATTACATTTTTCCCCAAAAGTTATAGATTCAATACCAATTATCTTCAATGTAAGACTCTGCTAAGCCAGTAACTGTATGTATGCACTAGATATTGAAAAGGACAGAAGACTGTTCCAGTCATATTTGTTCCAATACCCAAACTGGCCAAAGACACGACAAGAAAGAAACTGCAGTAAATATTGCTGCAAATATTTTAAAGTAAATACTAGAAGGCTGAGTTAAACAAAATACCAAAGGCTATGACCAAGTAGGTTTATTTTATTATGTAAAGATGGTTCAGCACAGGCAGTTCAGCAGAAGAAATGTGCCAAAGTCACTGATTAAAGGACAAAATATTGTGGGAATAAACTAAAAGAAGAATAGTGATGAGTTTTTGTAATTACTCTGAATGATGTAGATAATCAGGATTGCCCCTGAAATAGTTTAAGTCAGGGGTGGTGCTCTATTAGAATATCTCCCTATTATGAAATTACAAGGGTCCCAAAAGTGTCAATCCAACTCCTATACAAATAAGCTCTTCAAGATACTAAATGACTTGCTACTAAATCTCATTAGAGCCCGTCATTTGCCAACACCACCACACAAGAGACCAGGCTTCCAGCACAGCAGATCTTTTTATTTAATTTTAAAGATATTTAATTTATTTTAGTAGTGTGTGTGCCTAAGTATATGTGTTCTCCATTCCTATATGATCCCTGAGATGTCAGAAGAGGGCATGGTATCTGCTAAATCTAGAGTTATAGGCGGTTTTGGACAGACATGTAAGTGCTGAGAATCTAATATGGGTCCTTTTCAAGAGCAGCAGTGCTCTTAATCACTCAATAATCTCTTCAGCACGAACAACACATGAACATTTATAGAATAAACTTCACCTATATTATATCAGTAATTCATGAAACACAGATATTCCATTCTGTGTTCTTTTCTTATATTTATGATTATACAGTTTACTTCTACATCCCCAGCTCTGGAGCAGACTATTGACAATGGCCGCTTCTCCTTCTGTACCCATTCCTAGGGAACTAAGCAGATCCTGGTGGAACATTCTGCGTTCCTAGATCCAGTAGATCCTAAGTCCCAGCACCCTTTTAGACCAGCTCCATTCCTATGTGTTAGCTCCTGGATACCAAAATGTATATTCTAACAAAAACCTTCAGTGGCCACATTTGTCAGGATTTCAGAAGCATTTGCTGCCTGACAAACCATACTCACAACATTCTCATAAGATTCAGAAAGGGCAACAGAAACCAGGGAACAAAACACTCACCCAACAGAGACAAGAACAGATATCAGTACCTAGAATTACAATCACCCCAATCTCAGATCATAGATGTCAACATAAAACACAATTGAAACAACAAGGACAATATGTCCCCACTAAAACAATGTTAGGCTCTCAGAAATGCAATATATCTGAAGTACAAAGCAAGGACTTTGTGATGTAAAATAGCCTTTATGAATATGTTAGAGGTCCTTAAATAGGAAATGACTAAATCCCTTAAGGAAATCTATTGAAACACAAGCAAACAGTGGAAAGAAAGTTCAAGAGTTGCAAGTGGAAATAACATCAATAAAGAAAACCTAAAGTGAAGAGAATCTTGAATTAAAAATTTAGAAATTTTAGCAGGAAGCTCAGAAACCAGCCGTACAAACAGAAAATAAGAGAAGAAAGCAACAGTCTTGGTCATTGAAGACAAGATAGAATGCATGAATACCTTGATCAAAGAAAATGTGAAATCTAAAAAAAAAATCTAGCCACAAAACATCCAGGAAATCTGGGACACTATGAAAAGATCAAATCTACAAATAATAGAAATACAGGAAGGAGAAGAAACCCAGATAAAAGTCACAAAAAATGTTTAAAACCAAGTGATAGAAGAGAATTTCCCCAACCTAAAGAAGGACATGTCTATCAAGGCATAAGAGGTATACAGAACACCAAGTATACTGGACCATTAAAGTTCCCCTTAGTACATATTAATCAAACATTAAATGTATAGAACAGAAACAAAATATTAAAAGTTTCAAGATAAAAAGACCAAATAACATATAAACGTAAACCTCTTAGAAAAACACCTGACTTCTTAAAGGTAGAAGGAGGTGGACAGATATTCTAAAGACTCTAAGAGACTTTAGACTGCTCAGACTACTACACCAAACAACTTGCAATCACATTAGATGAAGAATTAATTCATCCAAAGTTAAAACCAAATTTAAGCAGCATTTGCCTAGAATTCCAGACCCAATGAAGTCATTAGAAGTCAACTTCAACAGAAGTAGCTAACCAAATCAAAAAAAAAAAAAAAAAAAAAAAAAAAAAAAAAAAAAAAAAAAAAAAAAAAAAAAAAAAAAAAAAAAAAAAAAAAAAAAAAAAAAAAAAAAAAAAAAGAAAGAAAGAAACAGAAAAAGAAAAAGAAAAAAGAAAGAAAAAAGCATGGGGAACAAATAATCCCAGAGTAGCAAATCAAAAAGGATGGGAAATGGAGCTTAACAAGAAAATAATAGGAATCAACAAACCTTGCTGATTGTTATTTCTCAACACCAACATCTCACCCACCTCTCCAAACAGAATAATAGATTGGTTGTAAAAACAGGATCTATCCTTCTGCATTCAAGAAATGTACCTTACCAGCAAGTATCGATAGGACTTCAGGGTAAAAGAATGGAAAGAGATATTCCAAGCAAAGTGACCTAAGAAGCAAGCTCTTGTAGCCATTTTAATATCTGACAGAATAGACTACAAAATATAACTAATCAAAAAAGATAGGGAAGGTCACCACACACTTATCAAAGGAAACTTCTCAATTCTTAATAACTGTAGGCCAAATATAAGGGCACCCAATTCATTAAAAGGGCACTGTATTACAACTTAAATCATATATTGACCCTCAAAGAGTAATAGTGAGTGACTTCAATACTCTAGTCTCATGGACAGACAAAATCCAGACAAAAACTAACAGAGAAATGCTGGTGCTAAGAGATATCATAAACTAAAGGTACCTAAACTATATTTACAGAGAATTTCTTTCAAACACAAAATAATATACCTTCTCAGAACTACATAGATCTTTATTTAAGACTGACTACATACATGGACACAAAGCAAATCTCACCAAATATAAGAATATTGAAATAACACCCTGAATCATATCTGGCCATCATGAATTAAAGCTAACTATCAACAACAGAAACAACAGGAAGCTTACAAATTCATGGAAACTGAACAATTCTCTACTGAATAAAAAGTCAAGACACAAATTATGAAAGAAATTAAAAACATTTTAGGATTAAATGAAAATGAAAACACAACATATCCAAACTTATGGGGCACAACAAAAATGGTTCTGAGAGACAAGTTTATAGCACAAAGGGCCTGCATAAAAAATAACTAAAAAATAGAAGAGATCTCATATTAGTAATTTAAAAGCACACCTGAACGCTCTAGAACATAAATAAGAAAAAGTACACAGAAACAGTAGAGGCAAGAAATAATTAAACTCAGGGCTGAAATCAATAAGATAGAAGCAAACAAAAATCAATATAAAGAATCAATGAAACAAAGAGTTGGTTGTTTGGGACCATCAATAAGATTGACAAACTCTTAGCCAAATGAACTAAAACATGGAGAGAGAAGACCTAAATTAACAAAATTAAAGATAAAAAGGGACCAACAAAAAAGACACTGAGAATCGTAAGAACATACTTAAGAACATACATAAGAAAAAAAATTGGATATTCTAAAAGAAATGTATAACTTTCTCGATATATACAACCTATCAAGATTTAGTCAAAACCAGTTAAGCATTTTAAACAGACCTATAATTTCTAGTGAAATATAAGCAATAAATAAAATTCTATAAATTAAAGAAACAAAAAATAAAAAACAAAAGCCCAAGCCAGATGTTTTTATAACAGAATTCTACTGTACATTCAAATAGAATTTAATGCCAATATTCTTCAAATTATTCTTGAAGATAAAAAAAAGAAGAAACACTGACCAATTTATTTATTTATATTCATTTTCCAGGACTATAAGGTCATATATACAGAATTTGATAGAAGAAAAAGTGGAGAATAGTCTTAAATACATCAACACAGGAAGAAACTTTCTGAACAGAATACCAGTAGCATATACAATAAGAACAACAATTAATAAACAGGGACCTCAGGCAACTGAAAAACAAGAAAGGCAAGCTACCTTTTCAGAAAAGATTTTACCAACTCTACATCATATAGAGTGCTAATACTAAAATATGGTAGCAACAATAACAACAAAAATTCTGGGCATCAAGAAACCTAATAACTCAATTAAATATGAGGTACAGATTTAGACATAGAATTCTCAAAAGAAGAAACTCAAATGGTTGAGAAACATTTAAAAATGTTTAATATCCTTAGCCATCAGGGAAATGAGAATCAAACATACTTCAAGATTTCATCTTACATCAATCAGAATGGCCACGAACAATAAAATATACAGTTAATGCTGGCAAGGATGTTGGAATGAGGAACACTCATCCATTACGGCACTGGAACATACTCTGCATGCTACCAGAGGAGAAAGGTAAATACCTACCAGTTACAAACCCTGTGATCTACAGTAGTGACCTGCTGCAAGAAAAGTTGTTGAAACAATGCCTTAAAGACTGTGGGAGTCACCAGCCAATGTTGGATTTGTTAAAGGTCCACACAATGAGAAGGAACCCATACCCAATGCTGATTGGGTGACCAAGAACCAGAGACTGGATAGGCCAGAGATCTAGGAAAAACCAAATACTACAGTACTGCTAAAGGAATGTCGCAATAAAGTGGCTTAACAACATTCTGATATACCAACAGACCCAAACCTTGCTCAGCCCTCCTACAGCAGTAGGGAACAAATACAGAATCCTACAACCAAAGAGAATACAGGAGGTGAGAGACTGGAACACTCAGGCCTAAAATGGATGTCTTCATCAAATGCTTCCTCTCAGGGCTCAGGGAACTCTATGGAAGAGGAGGCAGAAAAATCCAAAGATCCAGAGGTGAAGGGGGACTCCAAGAATCAAAGACTTCTAGACATAACTAGGTCAAACATGAGCTCACAGAGACTGTGGCAGCATGGACAGAGCCTTAATGAGTCTTCACCAGATGGGCTCCTAGAGATGAAGGAAGAAGTAGGCACATGACCCATCCCTAATCTGTAAGTTATCTCCAATTGTTAGCCACTTGCAAGGACCGCCCAAACAAACCACTCTTGATGGTAGAGCACATGCCCAGCCCAGCAATAGATGGCTGACACAAAAAATGAACTTAAAGGCATTTTTAGAAGCTCTTTGTCTCCTAATGTTAATAGGGGATTTCCTTTTATTTCTATTTTACACGATTTTTTTTTTTCCGAGACAGGGTTTCTATGTATAACAGCCTAAGCTATTCTGTAACTCACTCTGTAGACTACACTGATCTGGAACTCACAGAGATTCCGCCTGGCTCTGCCTCCTGAGTGCTGGGATGAGGCATGAGCCACCACCCCCACCCTTACCCCTGAACAGGTTTTTTGCATACATAGGATGGCTTTCAGTTTGGGGTTTTTGTGGGATTCTTGAGTGTGCAAGCATATGTGTCTCTGCATCTATATGAGCTTCATTTTCTTTGGCTCTTTTACATTTGGTTGTTTTTGTTGTATTTTAATTTGCTAGTTCATTTTCCTTTATTTATCTTATTTATTATTATTATTCCTTAGATGCCTGTTTGTTTTCTCAGGAGAGACAGACAGGGTGTGGATCTAGAGGAGGTGGAGAGGATCTGAGAGAAGAAAACATAAACAGAATACGGGAAAAAAATCTCTTTTAGACAAAAGAAGAAAAAAAGAGTCCATCAGGATGGCAACAACCATCAGACAGAGCAGTAGGGGCAGGGGTCTGAGAAGCCGTATCCTTTCTTATAAGCACAAAGCAGAGAGCAACCTGGAAGTAGGGAGAGGCTACATATTCTCAAGCCTGCCCTTGAGGACATGCTTGCTCCAGTAGGTCCTAGCTCCTAAACATCCCCAGTCTGGTCACCAACCACGGAATGAGTGCTCAAGTATTTGAGCCTCTGGGGAGGGATACTTCTAACTAAAACCACAAGTGTAAAACTAAACTTTGACCGATAGCTTTATTCTTTTTCCTGATGTGTTTTTGAAGTTTATGACGGTCCAGAGCTATTGGAGACCAATAAGCACAGCTATTTGAAAATTACTTATATTACTGTCAACTTCTAAAAATATTTTCACTGAATATAGAGCCCTATCTGATCAGATTATTTTGAGATTTTTCAAGCTGGTATATTCTTAGTGACTCCTGTTAACATGTCATTCTTTACTTTCTTTTGATGTAACATATATCTATCATTACCTATTTTTAGTAAGTATCTTTTCATTAAGAATAATTAGAAAACTGAAAATATGTTGATGTGGCTATTTGTGCTCCAACAATGTAGGGTTTCTTATATTTGTAGTTTATAGATTTCCTTAAAACTACAAAAAACATGATCATGATTTTTTCAAACATTTCGGGTCTGATCTAAGTGTATCCAAGCTGTGATGAAATACATATATGTTTAACACACGAGTGTTTTCAAAGATTCTGTTCTCAGTCTTCTCCACACTCCACTTTGGATACAGTCTGATGTATTCTCTTTACATTATTTCATTTTTATATAATTTATTATGTCAGCACAAAAAATGTATTTTTATTTTAGATAATATTGCTCCCCTTCATTTCACAATTCTATATGGTATCTTTTGATATTTTGTAATTTATTGCTCAGTATGATAGTTTTAGATATCTTTGAGCCCACTGGTTAATTGTACTTGCTGTTTTAATGTCATTCTGACATGAAAGGTTAGTTATTTCTGGGTCTTTTTCTTTTCTTCTGTTATGAAATCTGGTTGCCATAATTTTTTAATTTTGCATGTGTTATAATATGCATTACTTTAGATCATCATATATTTTATTTTACTTAATTTTCTTCTTTTTCTCTTAGCCTTCATTGCCTTTGTGTTCTAGATGATCAAATTCTTTACAGACAGTTTTATCCTCTCAGAGGTGGTCTATTGGAACCTAAAGGTTTGAAGTTATTTAGTCCTATATTTCATTCCTGGTCTCCTTGTGGATTCAACCCTAGTCCCATTACATTAAATGAACTTTTATATACTGAAGTTTGTGAAAATTTGAACATTTATTAGTTTATTGTATGTTAATTTTGCTGCTTATACTTATTCTGTATTTATTTTTTCCCATGAAAAAATATGTTTTTGTCCATCATCATGATTTATACTTTCTATAAACACAGATAGGTTTCAAGCAGAAGACTTTAGGTAGTCCTTGTACATATGGACAGATGTCTTTCCCTATGTAGCTTCCTCTTTTTGATATCCAGACCTACAAATTCAGCACTTTTTATATTAGTATCAAAATTCGTGATTTCATACCTATCTTTTTTACCTATCAGTTTACCTCATGCATCCTGTCAATTATCTTTTATTTATTTATATTTGTTTAGTTTTATTTTTAAGTTATTAAAATATGAAATAATAAAAAGTCATAACAAGTTTAAACATTATGCCTATGCCCACACACCTACAGGCATCTGAGAACATACAAGCTGCCTTCCCTATGATGTTATTACTTCAAACCTGAGTATGTTTCACAGTAATCTGAACATGGTCATTAGAACTTATCTTCTCTCATATATTCAAGGATACTGTGGTGAAAACACTTAGGAATTTCTCTCCATTCCAGAGCTAGATTCTTTTCTTTCCATCAAACAAGTATCCTTAAAAAAACAGGAACCTCATCACCTTTTCACTGTCCCACAGTCTTTCTATTAGCCTCCCCTTTTTCTACTCTTCTATGCAGAGAAACTCATCAAAACCTGATTTATTCAATCCTTTCTGCCTCCTCTCTTTTCACTTTAATAATGATTATTCCAAGAATATTTCATGTCTAATCCATAAAATTCTAATCCATTGAATCAGCTTTCTCCAAGTCACTAATAACCACGAAATGGATTAGTCTGATACAATCCACTCTAATCCATTCTACTAAGCAACTAAACTATTATAAAATTTGGATAAATTGATCAGCTACTTTTCCATTTAATAATTCATGTAGCCCCATCATTGTTCTATGGGATCTCTTATTCTTCACTATTTCTATAAGAATCTATGCCGATTTGTACTATTTTTCTCAAATTTCCACCAAGAGATTGCTGTATGGATTAAGTTGTGAATTTATTTCTATCTATTCCTATTCTGTAGACTGTATTATTTAGTTTCATGCATGCAGTTGTTCAGATATTTATATATATAGGCCGATTTTTATATATTATGTATATATAAATCAGTATATACATATATTTAAATATATATAATTACACATATATAAACATAAATATGTGTGTGTAAATATATGATTTATCCAAAATTTATATCTCAAAGCTAGGTTGTTCTTCTAACATCTGAATTAAATTGCCTCACTTCCCAAAAGACTCATTTTGAGTATAAAATAATATAATAATAGTCAAGTTTTAAACCAGTGTACTGGATTTCTATGTCTTGTCTTCATTAACATGTAAGAGAAATGCAGTACATTTGACTTCTTAGACTGAAACCCTGCCAAGTATCTTGCTTCCTCCCTTTTCGTCATGGTCTAATTTGCTGTCAAATTCATGGCTCTGCCACAAATCAGGTTCCTACTCCTGTTGCTTCTAATGTGGACCACATCACGTAAATTCTCCCAATCAAATGAGATAGAATCCGTGTTCTTTCCGTATCTTTTTTTGTCCTCATGTTTTGTTTGACACTGAGTATTTTCCATAGTTCATCCAGATAGACAGCACAAACATCAAACCATAATTCCAACAAGTCAATAGCTTTCCTTCTTATTAACACTAAAAGCCCAGTTTGGTACCTCTGCTGCCTCTGTTCTCTCCTGTCACTCCCTTTGGCTCACTCCTCTTCATCCACACATCATGTTTTATCACATAAAACTTCTCTTCAATATCCCTGCTATTTATTCTGTATAATGGCTTTAATAGCTGCATAGTAAACATTTGCCAAATGAAGAAATAATTAAAGCAGATGGTATGTATATCAGTAGATGGTTACAAATTTGGGACAAAACAAAGACAAACAAAATCTCTATCTTTATAAGGACATCCGTTTAGAAATATTCAATAAGGTATTTTCATGGGAAATTATTTTATATACTCAATCCAAAGTAAGTTTAATTACTTCTACACTATATGCTTTTTATTTCCATAATTTTAGTATTTAAAATAGAACATATGTAATCACAGATGGTGTTAAGATATATTTAGTAATTTCACCTGAATTGTATCTGAACTTTTCCATAATTTCTTGAGAATTTCATGAATGAGTACTGTTTTTAAATCATTTCCCTCTCCCTGCTCACTAACCTCTCCATATATCTGTGCCCATCCTTATCAAATTCATGACCATTTATTTGTTATTGTTGCATACATAAACATTCTATATATATATATATATATATATATACACACACACAGGTATATGTGGGATGGGGTATCTTATCAGAGAAAGACTCCTTCCTGGAGAAGATTGATTTTCTCTGTCTCAGTGGTCAGTAACTTCCTGTAGTTCTTTGTCTAGGGGTAGAGCCTTGTATTATCTCCTGCGTCCATGTTGTCACACCAACTGGCCTTGCCATTGTTCAGATACTGTTTAAACAACAAATGTTACATGGATGTATCTTTCCTGCCATAAACAGACAACATTCTCTCACAGAGGATTTCCTGGTTGCCTTATTCTTATTATCTTTTTACACTTACCTTTCCTTTTGCCATATTTCCTAAGACTTGGGTATAGATGTTGTTTTGTAGAGATATCTGTTGGAGATGGGAGCATCAGCATCAGCTGTCTCTGGCATTATGCCCATTTGTGCTTTCTATAGTAGTCTCAATCTGTGGCAATAAAGAAGTTTCTTTGGTAAGGGAGGAAAGCTTCATTTATCTGTTGGTATAAAGATAAATATTTAGTTTGAAGTCAGAATTCATATTGGTTCAGGAGAGTGGAAGCAATGGGTTCTTCTCTAGGGTCCATGACCTTGGTAGACATGAAAAATTGACGAGGCTCACTATATTTGGCATGAATTGCCTCCTACGGAGTAGAATTTAAGTTCAGTTCAATGATTATTGATGACTACCAAGATAGAAGTGCCACTGTTGTTTCGCCATGCTGATCATTGTGATTGGGAGGCTTTACAGTTGTTGCTTTTCTCCTTGGCAGCTTTCACAGCACCTTCACATAATCTGAGACTAATCCTTGAGTAGACTTCCAGGTCAGTTTCACCTCGATTCGCCCAACTTCTGTATCTGAAGTATGTGTTATCTTCAGTGATAGGGTCCTGCATTTACGTTCTAGGAGACAGCTAAGGGCAATAACAATAGCCTGTATTGCTCGATGTGAATTTTAGTTGTGCTGTCTTCTAAGCCTCGCATTCATAAACAACAAAATAACCTATCTGCATAAAGTTTTATTCAGAAATATGCCTTTAAAAGTAATAATTTAATTGTGTATATCATTTGGAATTATGGATTAAATATGAAGAAAAATTTTAAATGACTAGTGGAATGTTAGGACACAGACTACAAGATATTTTCTTCTTTGACTTCTATTGAATGTCAATAATCCATTGGATATATATTTAATTTTGCATTTATTTGCTTTGGTATTTCACTGTGCATTCTTCCCTGACTCCATATCACCACCTGAGAATAGTGAATTGTATCTCCATAAGAAAGAAATAGTGACACTCTTTCTCACTTTGTCTCAACTCAGTTTTCCCTACTGACCGTTGAAGTCCCTTCATGACTGATTCTAAGGAGCATCATCTGGCATCATTGAGAGAATTTACAAAGAAGTCAGCTAATAACAATATATAAATAATCAACAATGAAGTCTTAGCATTCAAGAAGAGTTAGCAAAGCTGACAGATGCTTGCTTGGTCCAGCTTCTTCAGGTGAGCTTTCAGCTGTCTGGCTGAGCTTTTTGTCATCAGACAGCAAGTATTAATTTGCAGGGCTTTATTGAATTTAATATATTTGCAGGTGTATTTGTCACTAAAGTCTTCATTTTTCTGTGATTTTTTAGTTTTCCCAAATTGGGTTTCCTAGAACCAGAAAGGTAAACTTCTATTATTCTAGTAGAATGGTAAATTTAAATATTTATACCTTACAATGTACACACACACACACACTCAAACATGCACAAATACATGCAAATGCACATACACACACTTACACACAGTAATCCAATTGTTAGAGGTTGAATAACTACTGTGCACACTCAACCCTCAATGTGTTATTAACAATAAGGAATTTTAGATGACTAAGATGTCCAATAAAAACAGAAGCACATTTTCAAAGTTAATTTGCTTTTACCCAAATAACATCCAAGTACTTTTTCTTAAATATGACATATTACTTAAATTTCTTCTTTCACTTCTAGAATCATTATCCTTGTTAGGAAAATTAAACATTTTCTAATCAATGAACATTTGATATACAAAAAAATCAATAATTTGCAGTAATAGATATTTCTCCTTTATCTATGTTCTCTCAACTTTATTTTCATCCAATTCTGCTGGATATTACATTTTAAAAATAAACTTTAGTTCATTGACCTAAGTAAGAATATTCATTTGAAAAGCAACATCTAAATGTGCTTGCTCTTAAAGTGTGGCATGTGTCCTTCTGTTATACCTTTTTGTAACCTGGAATTACCTCCAATCATTTTGTAGTTTTGTAGTTTGAATCTATTTAAATCCACCAAAGTTTCAGTTTGTGAAATCACTGACTGTACCTGTGGCTTCTTTTGTATTGTGAAATAGCCAATGTGTTTTCTTTTCTTTCCATAATTAGGGATGCTTACTCTTTTCTCTGAAACTTACCTATAGATGATGTTCCCTAATGGCATCCAAAATAAAAATAGAAAACCAAACATCTGAGCTTTTCCTCTACTGTACATAGTTAAAATCAGACCCACTGAGACGAAAGTCTGGAAAACATTATTCAAGTTTTAGCTTCTATTCAAAGTCTAAAACTGTGAAATTTAAGGATTTTAAATATTTTTTCAAACAATCTTTTTTATTTTACACATCAAATCCAGTTCACCCTCTCTCCCCTCTCCCACTCCCTGCTCTTTCTCCCCACTTCGCTCCCATGTACTCCTCAGAGGTGATAAGGCCTCCCATGGGGAGTCAACAAAGTCTGGCAAATCACTTGAGACAGGACTAAGGCTCTCCCCACTATATTTAGGCTGAGCAAGGTATCCCTCCATAGGGAATGAGCTCAAAAAAAAAAAAAAAAGAAAGAAAGAAAAACCAGTTCATGCACTAAGGATAAATACTGGTCCTACTGCCAGTAGCCCCACAAACTACCCAGGCCACACAACTGTCATCCACATTCAGAGGGCCTAGTTTGCTCCTATGCAGGTTCCCCAGCTGTCAGTATGGAGTCAGTGAGCGCCTACTACCTCAGGTCAGCTGTTTCTTTGGGTATCTTCATCATGGTCTTGACCCCTTTGCTCATATTATCGCTCTTCCCTCCCTTAGACTTGCCTCCGGCAGCTCAGCCCAATGCTTAGCTGTGGATCTCTGCATCTGCTTCCATCGGTTACTGTATGACGTCCTATGATGAAAATTAAGTTAATCATCAGTCTGTTTACAATGGAAGGCCAGTTCATGCACCCTCTTCACTGTTGCTTAGAGTCTTAGCTGGGTCATTCTTGTGGATTCAGCCATTTTGGAAATCAGTGTGGTTGTTTCTTAGAAAATTGAGAATCAATCTATATCAAGACCCAGAAAAACCACTTTTGGGCATATACCCAAAGGATGCAGATCAATACCACGAGGACATTTGCTAAACATTGTTCATTGCAGCCTTAATCATAATAAGCCAGAACCTGGAAACAACCTAGATGCCCCTCAACCGAAGAATGGGTTTAAAAAATGTGGTAAATTTATATAATGGTTCATTATTCAGTGGTAAAAAACAACATCTTGAAATTTGCAGGCACATGGATAGAACTAGAACAAACCATCCTCAATGTGGTTACCCAGACATAGAAAGGTAAACATGGTATGCACTCACTCATAAGTGGATATTAGGATAAAGCAGAGGATAACCAGCCTACAGTTCACAATCCTGGAGAAGACAGGAAACAAGGAGACCCCTAAGAGAGACATACAAGGATCCTTCTAGGAAGGAAAAATAGATAAGCTCTCTTGAGCAAATTGGGAGTGTGGGAGATAGAGAAGGTGGAAGGGAGGAAGAATGGGAGAATGGGAGGGGGAAAGAGAACATGAGGCAACAGGAGTGGGATAGTCAAGTTGTGGGAAGGAAAAGAAGAGCAAGAAAAATAATATCTTGATAAAGGAAGCCATTATAGGGTTAGAAAAAAATCTGGCACTAGAAAAATTCTCAGAAATTTAGGGTTCTAACTGATTCAAACTCTCTTTGTCTTTCTGTTTGTCACTTTCCTTCCTTCCCTCCGTCATTCCCCTTTCTCCCCTCACTCCCATTCTCTAATAAGAATCTTCAGACATTCAATCTTTAAAGCTTTTTTTGGCTATACTTTAAACCACAGATTTTCTCATGTGCACTGTGGTCTACTACCTCCAATTAGTTTTTTCCTTTCCCATCCAGCTGGGGAAGGGTATATTGAGGACACCAAAGCAGCCCACTAGCATTCATATGAATCCTTGTACAAATGTTTGAGAATTTTATCCTTAGAAGACCTGGAGGATTGTGCTAAAACATTTCAGTCTTGAAAGGAATTTTATTTATGTGCCCAGGATTTCATCTCCACCTTCCTTTATGAATGGCACTTCAGACTTCTCTAATCAACAGTGTCCTCCTATATGCATATTTAAACTACTTGAGGAGAATGTGATTGACATACATTCCCTATGCTCTATCTTAATATTGCGCTGTGTTTCACTATCATCAGGAGAAATGATAAAATCAAGAGTTGGGAAATAAGAAAAAGATGTTGTTAAATTTTTTAAAAGTTCTAACATATTTGCTACAGATTTATAGAACACAAAGTATTTTTTATTTAATGGGTTTGCTTCAAGGACAGTACAAGGTTACTTATGAAGTTTGCGGCAATTGGCCACCCCTACTCCAGATCCTCTATAGCCTCATTCATCCACAGGAAGATGGGCCCTCTGTAAATTTATTATTTTCCTTTTGTACATTATTTTATTCTCAGCTTCCACTAAAATCTGCTTATCAGTCTCTTCTGTAACATGTTTGTGATCATGTGATGTAGTTATGTTCATACTCCAAAGTACTCCATTGTTGCCATATTAGATTTCACTGAATGAATATTAAATATTAAAAAGTTCACGATATAAACTTCAGTGGAACTAAAATATTAGCTGTGTGGATGAAGCAGTCTTTGCCAGGCTCCAAATATGCAAGGAAGAGATACTATTGGTTGCTAAACTGTAATTAGCCCAGAACTTAAGTGCTAGGCTTGGGCAACACTCACATGCAGCTGGTGGTGAGTGTTCTTTGTTACATCCTTGAAAGCATCTGCCTTTATTCCTTCTCTTTTCTAGTGAGTTGTAAATATGCCAACAGATGCTGTGGTGTTCTATTACTACTATCAGAACATCCCTCTGACAAATTTCCTTCCAAAATAATCCATACTCAGAGAGTGCTGAATTAACTTGGGGTTCAAATGACATCCTATTCTTTGTGATATATTCTGTGCAGAAAGTTAGACCAAAGGGCAGCTGAACATCCAGGGAAAATCGGCTATCTAGGGAGCAGTTCTGCAATATCATAGGAAAACTGGCTATACATAGAGTCAGGAAGCTTAAAATTTGATTTAGTGTTCCTATTGCCTTGTTGTAGCAATTCAAATTAACTCTTCGGGTTGAATATATTCATTGTAGTGTTTTCATGTATGGTTCACATTGTGCCCTAAATGCAAACACACATGCATGCACACACACGCACACACACACACACACACACACACACACACACACACACACACACACACTGAGAAATAAAGCTTCACGGTTTCTTGTTTTAATCGAAAAGAAATAAACACATGAAACAAGCATCAAGATAAAGGGGCATATTTGCATTCAAATTTACTGTAAATAGACTAAATAAAACAGAGGAAAGGGGGAAATCACTGTCACTATTGTAATTACTGGTTACACACCTAACATTGCCCAGAAGTGTTGGGTCAATAAAGTAGAAGAAATGATCACTAAACATGTTAAATGGCAGATGTTTGTAATCCCAAAAGGTAACCTTTAAAAGGGATCCAATGCTTAAATGCCGCCATCATTTGAAAAGGAACTCTGTTAATGATTTCAGTGTTAGAGCTGCATTTGTTTCCTTTGAGTTGGAAACATAGAAATTACCTCAGCAATGACCTAGTTGTCATTTGTTATCTGCAACAAATGACAGAAAGCAAGTCATTGGCCAGCAAATTTTGAACAATTTACAGATATTAGTCTACACAAACCATCTAGTTTATAAGGAAGGCACAGTTGGGTTTGAGGCTTCCCCTTAAATGTGTGAGGTCTTGTATGATTGAATTGAATATGATTTGCACTAACATTTCCATAAAGTATTGTAGGTTGTAAATTTGAAGACATTGCAAACACTACCTATCATAAGGTGCAGAACAAACAAGGACGTATCAAATGCAAGTATACACAGAGGGATTTAATAAATTAAGTGTTGTATTTAATTGAAAATATAAAGAAATTCTCATTAGGAAGAGGACAGTGATAGGAGCTGAAATAGGGCCAGCCATCTTACTGTGTCCTGAGGGCACTATGGATTCCCAAGAAGTGACCAGATTGTCAATGCCAAGGCTTGAGTGTGAAGGACACCACAGGAACTAGTGATCACTGGGGATAATTATATTGCAAGGGTGAGGATTTAATTTCTACCCATGAAATGACCCTTGCCTCACTGACAAGCATATGGTGAAGTGACCTTGAGGAAATTTCCCCAAAGAGCATGCTTTTTGCTACCTTTCATTTTTTCAACTTTAGGAAAACGTATGAAATTCAACTTTTTCATAGAAGAGCAGCATGTAAGCATATGGGCCCTCTTTAAAGGATTCACAAAGTCATCGACCAAAGGCAATTTTGGATAGGATTAAGAGCAGGTTCTAAAGAACTGGTTCAAATAAGCCACATGCACTTACAAAGAGCTACATACATACACCTTAAAAACTTACTAGTGGGTGACAACATTAGAAGTTCATTCTGTTCTTTGGATATGAGGAAAATTGGTAAGAAGTGGCAAAGGGAAGATGGAAATACAAAACATACCCTCGTATAGAGCATGATTTTGAAGATGTATCATTGCTGATAGCTTCACCACTCTTGTCTTAGAGTTAATACTGCTTTAATAAACACTGAGATTGAAAACAACATGGGCAAGAATGGGTTTATGTGGATTAATTATCCTAAATCTCATTCCTTTGAAGTAAATCAAGGCAGGAGCTCAATCTGCGAAGGAACCTGGAAGCAGGAACTTATGTAGAAGACATGGAACGGTGCTGCTTGCTAGCTTGTTTCCCCTTGTTTAAGCCTTCTAGGACCAACAGAATTTACTAGACCCACAATGGACTGAGTTCCACAACAACCAATAACTAGGTAAATCTCTTACAAGCTTGCTGAAAGCCCAGTCCTATGGGCATTTTCTGATTTGAGATTCCACCCACTCAAATGACAATAGACTGTGTCAGTTGACAAAAAACACTAGCCAGAAGAACACTTTTCCATCATACAACTTATTTTTGAGTATAAATATTTTCATTTCCAGCTCTTTGATATGGCAGGATAGAATTCATTCACATTTCCTGGATGAAGAATTATTATTTTCATTTTATTCATATAGAAGGCACAGAGCATGGATTTAATTAATAGGCCAGTAGCAAGTGTGTGCTAAGAATGCAATGTTGTTGACTTTTAAAATAAGTTTTGTATTGAGGGTCACTTTTATCTTACAAACTTCTGCAAATCCTTTATGTTTATAGACACAGTCTCTCTTTTCCAAGCGTCCCTTCTTGCAGTAATAATCTTACCATTTCTTACTCCTTATTGATTGTTTCTAGGTGCTGAATTGTCCCCAATAATAAACCCACCATATGTTTAAGTTCTAATGCATTTCAAAGTAGACTCCTTAGGAGATAATTAAAGTTAGATTAGGGTAGAATTCCAAGGCCAGGACCCACTAGAACTGATATTCTTATAAGAAGATGAGGGAGGTGGCATGACCATAATTACATAAACTGGAAGAATTTTAAGCCTTTTATGTTCTCTCACCTTCTATTTCTCCAAGACAAAAGGCACAGTGAGATATAAATGATCATCGCTGTGTCAGAAAGATCTGACACCAGAAACTATCTCAGATTTCACATTCTCTGTAATGATTCAGACCACATCCTTCTGGGGTTGAAGCCACTAGGTCTGTGGGATGTTGTTATGGCAGCCAATACAGGTTATGATAGTTTTATTGCATATAACCTTGTCCTTATTCACCATGCTACCCCAGTAATTTCCAAAACACATACTATATTAGTCTTAAAAATAAGACTCCCCAAATAAAAATAAAAATTTAAGTCAAGAAGTGAGGTTAATTTGTAGATACATTTTCAAAAGTATTTGCTCCTGAAATGAATATATCTAACTAACAATTTCCTTTCATTTATTTTTACATTAAGTTTTTAATTTGTATATATATATATATAATAGTGGATTTTGATATATTCATGTATATATTTCACTGTACCTTCCTTATAATTTGACCTACCACTTCTGCAGTCATGATCCAGCCTCAGAGGAAGCAAGATGTGACTGCTTGCCAAAAAAGGTACCAAACCACGTGGCTAACATAGACAAGAATTATGGGCTAACATAAGTTATAAGAATTAGTAAATAAGAAGCCTGAGCTAATGGGCCAATCAATTTATAACTAATATAGACCCTGTATGATTCTTTCAGACTTAACAGCTGCTGGACTGGGCAGGACAGAAAGCATCAGACAACACTGAGTGTGGTATATTTCTTTCAGGATGATGTTCCACAATTCTGTTCATTTTATTGCTATGATAAATGGATGAACAAAACTTCATTATGTTTCTATTTCCAACTGACTTATTAATAGCTTTCTGTCTGTTGGGTCCTACAGTTTTATGGGTATAAGAAAAATTGAGAATAGGTATATTATAGAAATGAAAATAAACCAAAGTTGACCGTAGAACAGACAAAGGCAGCAATGGAGAATGAAGATGCCATTATATAGCCTCACCTGTTGGCAGGACCTTCTGTGGGAAGTAAATAGCCCACCCTACATTCCCTCTAATCACCAAGCTCCATTAATGACTTGCTTCACAATGAGCCAAAGCCAACCCATAATTACTGAGAAGTATAGAAAGCCACTGAGACATAAGACTTTCACTCTTATATTAAGTTACTAATGGGTAACTAGAAATACATACTATGAATATTTCTGAAAATGAGATCAGATCAATAAGCACTTAAAAACTAAAACTAAATATTTAGACACCTTCTCATTGACATTAAGAAACTATTCAGAGGGTTTAAAGGTATTCAAGCTTAATTTTACTTTTATTTTGTTGTTGTTGTTGTTTGGCCAATTATATTGAAGTGACAAATGTAAACAAACAGTTATAACAAAACAACACTTTTTGTTTGTTTTTCAGGCAGTGCCAGCTGTATGATAGTATTCTCGTGGAGATGTGATTAAACATCCACTCACCTCAGGTAGAAAATGGACAACAGCCCAAAGAAACTATGCACCTAAGTCCAGCTTGTTAAGCCCATGACTTTTATCATGGTTAGTTCTAGGAGTATAAGTTAAGGGCAACTGACAGGAACAGAAATGATTCAAAAGACAACCAAATCACCAAAGTCCACTGCACCATTAGTAGGTACTTGAGAAATTGAAATGTGTTTCTTTCAGGTAGGTAAGGTAGTCTGAGCCTCATCTGGGTAGCTGTGCTGATATCTGCTTCTTTCAAGAGGCTTGGCTGTTCTCAGCTTCTTCTCATCTGACAGATTCCATTAGTTCTTTCTATTTACATGTGCTTGTGGAGAAAGAACATAGTCTGTTCAATGTAATGAGTTTCAGGAACTTCCTGAAGCCTTTGAGTTGTTTACTTCCTGAGCATAATGAATGTCCCTGTAGGATGGAATTTTTACTTCCTTTTAGAACATTTTATGCCTGACTCCCCAAGGGAGCTGGATAAAAAGAAGGATGAAGGTAGTGTGGGACAATTCTGTATTCTGTTAATTATGCTTTAAATAAACGCTGATTGGTCAGTAGCCAGGCAGGAAGTATAGGTGGGACAACCAGACAGGAAGTAGAAGTGGGTAAAAGAGAACAGGAGAATTCTGGGAAGGAGGAAGCCCATTCCTCCGCAATCCTGTCCAGACAGTGAAGAAGGAAATATGACTTGCCCCGCTGAAAAAGGTACCAAGCCATGTGCCTAGCATACACAAGAATGATGGGCTAATATAAGTTATAAGAGTTAATAAGAAGCCTGAGCTAATTGGCCAATCAGTTTATAACTTATCTAGACCTCTCTGTGTGATTTTCCTTGGTACCTAATGGCTGCGGGAACCAGGCAGGACAGAAATCCCAACAAGCAGTCCCTCATGGACAACTGCATCCACATAAAACCTGAAAGAGCTTGGGAAGTAATTCTAGACAGAAAAGAATAGAGTAAAGCATGGCTTCTTGGTAGCAGCAATTTCTTGGATATGCTCTGCTTGCTAGAGGCAAGCAACTACTTTCATTTAAAAGAGGCTTCCTGACTCAGCTTTAGCTGCAAAATCCTGCAGCTCTTTAAGAGGTCCTGCCACGAAACACTTAAATTGTGTTGATAAAAAGCTGACCATATACTTTTAGGTTTTCAGCCATAGCAGGAAAAAAGCTGCACCATTTTAAAATGCAGGCTTTCTGGGCTGTCCTGCCAGGGCAAACTCTGACTCTTTCAGGCAGGCGGTCCAACTACAAAGCATTTCAGTGTTGTTTGTGAGCACACTGCTGCAGCTTGCTTGCTGGCAGGGATCTTGAAATGCCATAGAGTTGTGGCAATAAACATGGCTACAGCTGGTACCTCTACCATGAGTCTATTATCTCAGAAAGCTAGCCTTCAAAGCCCCGGCTTTAATCCTACCCATATTGCTTAGCAAATTAAAAACTCATGTGGTCAGAAAAAGAGAGAGGTATATAGTAAAGAGAGATTCAAAGACGAAGAAAACCTCTAAATGGTGTACAGTGTGTTAAAAATATATGGGTGGGGGAGTAAAGAAAGAGGTTAAAGTCCTTAAAATAAAATAGAGAGTTTGGTGGTACATGCCTTTAATCCCAACACTTGGGAGACAGAGGCACACAGACCTCTGTGAGTTCAAGATGTGGTGGCACATGCCTGTAATCCCAATGCCTGGGAGGCAGAGGCAGACAGATCTCTGTGAGTTCAAGTACAGCCTGATCTACAGAGTGAGTTCGAGGATAAGATACACAGAAACCCTGTCTCAAAAAACCAAAAATTAAAAATAAAAAAAGAGTTTAAAATAAAGCCATGTAAAGATGGAAAACACACAGAGAATCTTGATACTGCATTTTATTATGCTCTCTTTGAATTTTTTGAATGCTGAGGAAGGAGCAACAGCTGCTAAAAGATATTTGTTTATAAATGCTGCTGAACTAATCCAAGATAGGTATTTTGAAAATGCCTTGACTTCAAAACTGAAGTCAAAAGATATATTACTTTGGAGAAGAGATTTTGCTCTTGTTTCCACAAGAAATGAGAGGCTGTGGATTCATTCTGAGTTAAGAAGAATCAGGTTTGATCAAGGAAGACCACCTGAGAAATCTCTGGTAGGAACAGATGGCCCGGATATCTAAGTTCTACATCCAGAACAGATTCAAGACTGCTGCCTGAGATGATCAAGACTCACAGGATTCTCCATTCTGGACTTGATCATAATTCAAAATTTTCTTTAGATCCCCATAAGATTATCAGCACCCCCAACCAGCAGGAAGTAGCATAGACTACTATGCCCACTTTCCAAAAAATGGACTATGAATATTTTCCTTTGTTTTAAAAAAAAAGAGAGGGAAGTGGTATGGGGCAATTCTGTATTCTGTCAATTATGTTTTAAATAAACACTAATTGGCCAGTAGCCAGGCAGGAAGTATAAGCAGGACAACCAGGCAGGAGGTAGAGGTGGGTCAATGAGAACAGGAGTATTCTGGGAACAAGGAAGTTCTCTCTGCAGACCTGTCCAGACACCGAAGAAGCAGGATGTGACCTGCCCCACTGAAAAAGTTACTGAGCCATGTGGCTAACATAGATAAGAATAATGGGTTAATATAAGTTATAAGAGTTAATAAGAAGCCTAAGCTAATGGGACAATAAGTTTATAACTATGTAGACCTCTGTGATTTTCTTTGGGATTTACTGGCTGTGGGAATTGGGCAGGACAGAGATCCCAACAAGCAGGCCCTCATGTTACATGAAGGGATGGTATTTAAGTCTACAGACCCATTTTAAAGTTTCAGCCAAGCTAATGGGCAATCTTTGGCAGAGTAGTATAACTCTGATTGGAAAGTCTATTGCTTCTGGCACCTTCCATAGCTAAATGGGCCTAAGTGAGAGTTCTCATATATGCTCAGTCACCCAGAGCTTCAGACCACTTCCTGTTGCCTGAAAGTCAAGACGTAGGACACTAGACATTTCTCTAGGACCCTGTCTACCTCCTATACACCACTATGTCACAGCATGATGACAGTGGACCACCCCAATGAATGTTTTTTCCTTTATAAGAGTTGTCATGATCATGGAGTCCCTTCAAGCAATAGAAACACTAAGACATACAAACACACACAGAGACAGACAGAAAACAAGAGAGCGTGTGTGTGTGTGTGTGTGTGTGTGTGTGAGAGAGAGAGAGAGAGAGAGAGAGAGAGAGAGAGAGAGAGAGAGAGAGAGAAAGAGAGAGAGCTAGAAAAGATCTGTAAACTCTGGGCAGTTTAAGTGTTAGCTGATGTACTCACCAGTTGGTTTTTTTATTTGTTCATTTTTAAAAAAGAAACTAGGAACGTTTTCAGTTTACTTATTTTCTTTATTGGTGGGGGTAACAACATTCATTTAACTTGAAAACTGAGATACTAAAGAAGGTTTTCACTTGAAAATCTTTTTTTTTTAAATTAGAAAGAATTTTTCTCTAGTGCCTTTTTGCACTAAGTATTACTCAAGCACTTGGATGCAACTCTACTTTCTGGAAGTATCATATACAAATTTTGTTTTCTCTTTTCTGAAATATTTTCGTTTTTACGAAATAGCCAGTGACCTGGAATTTTACAATATTGTGCTTTGTGGATTCCTTTTCTATCTTTTTCTTTTTTTATTTCCCTTTCTTCTTTCCTTCATTTCTTCCTTCCTTCCTTTCTTTTCTTATTTGAGTTTTACTCTAATTTAGATACTCTTGGTCATTGAGTGTAAGCATCATTTCTGATATTAGACATTGGAAACATTTCCTCCATTATTTTTCTGTTTGTCTCTATAGCTTTTTTCATTATTATATGTGTGAACCAAATAAAAACGTAGGCATTTCATTTTAGAATTGCCTGAGAGTAGATTTTTTAAAAAATGTGGTGAAGTAGGAAATAAATGAACAAAAATAAGTTTTCTGGGCAGCTACGGAGGCATAGGTAGATTATTTATCATGAACAATAATGTGAAGACATACATGTGAATTTGAAAATTTTATTATAAATGTGTACTGCAAATCATTAAAAGTGACTGAATTATCTTAAGAAAGAAAAAGTACAAAAATTAAGATCTTGTAGGTAAATAGGAGCTAAAAGTGTGGATTACTTGGCAGAGTCTGGCCACAGGTGCCTGGAAATAGTTGAGACAGGGAAAAGAAAAGTACAAAAGTTAATGAGGAAATAAGTGGATGTTGCTATTCTCCACCAATTTCTGGTCACTATAAAATGCAGACTGTAGAAAGAAAAGTGAGTGATGCAGAAGTAAATAGTTGAAAATTTTCAATTACATCACCTAAGAAGGACGAACTGCAATTTTCAGTGAAATGAGTAAGTCAGCTGTGGAGTCTGATGTGAACAGGACCCAGTACTTTTGGACAGTGTTGGAAGCAATGTGGTCATGATTCTACACAAATTCACTAGGACTATCCCATCAGATGGATCAGTGTCTAAGTTCATGCTTCAGACTGTGTGTACCTGTGATGGCTTTCATTGGTCACCCATTATGGGTTTTCTGATATGGCTTTCCACATCATTACAACTCATATGTGGGAACATTAACTTTGCAGTTGGGAGATAGAGCCTTGAATGACATAATTAAGTTAAGATGATGCTGATTTCTGTGCTTTAATTTAATCTGAAGAGCTTAGAGCACACAGAGAGCCAACAGTTAATGAAAACACAAGTGGCATCCACATAAGACGACGTCAGGATGAACAACACTGCCGGCATGCTGACTATGGACGTCCAGAGTACAGAACTGTGGAGAAATACAATTCTGTCATCAAAGTCACTCAGTTTCTGGCATTTACATTCTAGTTAGTTCACTAAGAACTGCTGGACGACTGCCCCCTAAGGGAAATCCTCTGCCACCATCAGTCAGACCTGCAAGAGATTTGTGGATTTATGGTTCAGGGTAGAGGTATGGACAACAGAAGAGCCATAACCCTGGATTGGAGTATGAAGGTAGTAGCAACACAGTTCTTTTGATAGAAGACAAATTCTAAGACATAATAAGCACTGTAAGGTGTGACATAAGATTTTGCTGAGGTTGGACCTCTTGTACTTTCTGAGACTTTTCACACTATTTCCTAGAAGCCTAATATAAGTAAATTGCTGGCACAGACATGCAGTTCTTAGAGCTGTCTAGTGTGACCCGTGCGTAACAGAGTGGCTGAGTCAAATGTTTTATCTTCTAAGAAACAGATATTTTCAGATTAAAAAAACCAGGGTGGAGGAGATTGGTCAAAGACCAGTATCTTGCTCCTTAAGGTGTGTGTTTGGAAGCAGTAAGATCATAAGAAATTCCATTTTAATAAGCCAAAGAAGCACATTTTAAATAAAAGTATTACTGAATCTTGAAATTTTGTTTATGAAGATATCTGCTATTTTTCTTTTTTTACTTTTTTTTTTAAATTTCCAAACACCAATAACACTAGTTGGACAGGCAATACCTTTTGTTGCCTGAGTTTCTGGGTAAGTCTTGAATTTCAATGAGTTCTTATTAATAAGGTCAACATATTGCAAAGTCTAATCAAATTACTCAGTATCTTGCCTTTAATTTATTGAATAAAATATCATGTGCCTTTGATGTACGAAATTTCTGGAAAGGCACCTAAACATCAACTTCTTCATTTTCCTGAGCACATTAATCTTCCTAGTTATTGTTGTTGCTCTTGCATGTGTTCAGACCCTGTCAACTTATCACAAATTCATAAGAACACACACACACAAAACAATGCTAGCTGTAGTGCATGTGATCACAAATACATACTCGCTCCCAAAGAAGGAAATATTCTAGACTGCGTATAAAGCACCATTTTCAGTGGTATATTTTATTGACTATAATCTTTTTATTCTTAGTATTCCAAGATGCATATGGAGACCTCTCTTCCACTGTTCATTAAAGTTCCTGCTGTGTTTGAAGACTGGTTCCCGGCAGCTCAGTCACTGCTGTGAGAAGTTCAGGGCTCCCAAACTCTCAATTGTGCTCATTTAAGAGGAAAAATGCTTATGTGTCTCTTTTCTGCCATCTCCCAACAATCACCACTGCAGCTAAAATATAGAATGATACAAAATGAAAGAAACTTACAAATGAAAGTTGAGTTTGGTGGTAAGCTTCCAGTGTCAGGGCAGGTGGATTACAGTTCCCCCAAGACAGGTGATCAGTTATGCTTAAATAACTACTGAACTGGAGATCTCGAGACCCAGGGTAGGAGGCAGGTTTATATGCCCACCTGTGGGTTTCACATTTTCTCACCCTCTCTTGCTACCCTGTCTAAATGTGTGTGTCTATGTGTTTTTGTGTGTGTCAATCTCTCTCCATAAATATATATATAAATATATATATATATATGTGTGTGTGGGTGTGTTAATAAAGCATATTAAATATATATGTGTGCTTTTTAACATATGCCTATATAATGTTTTTATTAATAGCTGAAATTGATTTATCCATTTCGAAATCTCTTCTTAATTTCGGAGCAATTAAGGGAAACATAATAGAATGAATTAATAGGAAAGCACAGATAATACAATGATGATCAGGTAAATTATCTGGCCTCCTTGTTTGCTAGAGAATTTCTCACCAATACAGGAAAGACTACAAATGGGTTCTGAATATGAACTGGAGGAAACCACCTTCATGTCAAAATTGTGTTTGCAATCTTCCTTTAGATTAGAACCAATTTTAATTTTTGGTTTCCTTTGAGATTAGATAACAAATATATATTAAGTCTTCTCATTAGAGAAAAAAAACAGAGAGTTATTGGCAAATGTCCAAAGCATTTGGAAAAGTGAGAATTTCTTCTTTGTACTAATTATATATAACAGTAATTAATGGTCTGGGACCTGTGTGATTAAGTGGATTCCATACATAAATTCTTTTGTAAGTCAATACACTTGAGTATTTCCAGTTACTAAACATATCTACTCTCTTAATTCATATCGACCCCGTTTCTTTTAAATATTAACTTCAAGTGTTTGAAGTTCTACAGAGCTTATCTGTTTTATCCTCATTCCAATTCACAAAACAAGCCACTTCAAGGTAATTAACTGTGATAACCTATTTTGCATGAAGTTATTATAAGTGAATAAAGAGAAAGTAAGTTTCTGAAACTATTCTGAATTTCTAAGCCAGTAAACTGGAGCACATGTGTCTCTTGTCCAGCCTTGAATATCATCTGTTGTCAGTAGATAAATCCGTGTTTGACAGGCTTTTAGGAAAAGTTACTTTTCACAATTAGATGAATAAATAAATTTCTTAAATAAATTGCAAGACAAAGATTCCATAGATAACTAAATTGATCATGATGTTATTGCTTTTACTACAGTAAATTTTTATCTAAAGATGACCTGTCATTTCAATTGTGTGAAAACTTTCTCAGTAATGTAATGGAAATTGTAAATATGTAGAAATTAACCTAATAAAAGAAATACACCAAAAATTTCAGCTTTTTTGTTACATGACACTTTATACTTCTATTTTGCAAGCTTGATTCTTAATATCTTGAATTCCTTTTGATGATGTCCTCCAGGGACATATTAGTTTAGTCTGGAAATTCCAATTGATTGACATCCCTGATATTAGAAAAGGGAAAACTACATTTTATCTTTGAACACATTTTAAACATGGGCTAGTCTTTTCAAGTAGTAACAAAATGATGTTAAACAGGCTAATTCTTATCAGATAGCCATAAGCTCTTGGGTCATGTGTAGTCCCTTTCAATAAAAGCTCATTCTTTTTGAACCAGGGATGCTGAACTTCCTGAGGAATTGCTAGGATGTTGCTTAATTCTTTGAGAGCATATACCAAACTGAAATGAAACCTTTTGTTTCTGTATTTGTTTATTTGCGTCTTGGCCACTAGACTTAGAATATTGCTAGAGAATAGCAGCCAACAAAAGAACATTTTGTTTTGGGGGCAGGACATACTGATTAAAGGATGACATAAGATCTAAAAGAAGCAAAGAGAAATTGGGGTTTTTGTAATGAATCACTCTAAATTTTATTTATTTCTTCTTTCAAATATTAGATCTAGCTCTGTGAGAAAAATGACATTCATCTCATGACATAATTTCAATTGTCCAAACTAAAAGCTACACAAGAGTAGAAATTTTGGATGAATGGTTTTCTTGCCTTTACTGTTAGATATGGTATTTGAACCTTCTTCATTCTAAATCTTAATGCAATGATAAAATGCTTTCTTCCAAAAAAGCATTAATCCCTACAAGTAATACAAATAAAAGAAATTTGAGTCTTTCAGGCCAAAAATAAGGATCTTAAACATTTCAAATGCCTACTTTAACATCTCTGCAAGAATTCTGACATGTGTTTGACTGATTCTGCCAATTTGAATTTCAATTTATATCGAGTCAATGATTGGAGATACACTGTTTGAAAAATCTAACTTTAAATGAAAATTTAATATCCTTTAAAGGATGCTAAAGCACAAAATGTTGCCAGTTGGGGGAAGTAATCAGGAAGAACATGAGATTTGTTGCTGGCATAGAGCAGAATTTGGACTTCCCTTCCTCGTGTTTTTGTTTAATATTGTTCCAACTGGAGGCATGAATGAGCTGGATGCACCAAGTGAGGATGGCAGCTCTGCAGGCATCCACCCACTCGCTAACAGGCTTTGTAGGTGTTTGTTTGCTTTTGTGATTGTATTTCGCAGTTCAGGATGCTCATCCAGCAGCAAACTGAAGCGTATGTACTTAGAGTCTGAGTCTGTCTTCTACTTATATTGACATATTTTATTTGGAAGACAAAAATCTGTTTGTAGATGAAAGCAGGGAAGATGAATATGGGCATTTTAAAGAGGGAGGCTTCCTCAGACATGCTTGACTAGAACTGGCTAGTGCTTACTAGAGAACTAAATGTGATAGCTTTGAGTGATGGGAAGACACTGCATCTTATGCAAGCAGTATCTATCCTTGTGTTTAAACATATACAAGGAGGAAGGCATTTGAGTCATCTAGACCAAACAAAAACTGAGTTGAAATTAAAAAGAAATGTTGGCTTTAAAATCTGAGCATGCACACTCAGATGTATGTGACTGATACTCCAATCTAACAACGCCTGGCTTCCTTTTCTTAATCTCTCTTGGGTGTTTACAATGATATGAGACCTTTTTACTTTATGTAGGTTAATTTGTTTTTTATTGTAAGATACAGCTGTAAGTAACACTCTATAAAGAGAAACCGTCAATAGAAATTGGATATATAGAGAGTTAAGAAGTTTCCTTCCACTGGTGGGTAATCCCAAGTTTTGTAAGTAACTTCATAGACAATAGGGAAAACTATTGGATCGGACAGATAAGTAGGAATATCCTAAAAACTTCAATATAGTTAGCATTTTATTTTCTATAAATGTACTCATAGAGTAACAGGACACCAGACCTTAACACAACTGATAACCGCATTAGAGGTACCATTCTGACATCAAAACCCAGCAAGTAGGCCCAAACACCTGTAAAAATGTGAACAAAGACTCAGGCCCATAGTCAGGGACGTCACCAAGTAAAATATCTATAAATGAACCAACTTTGCTCTTTGGGTTCTGTAGTTCTACTTCATTATTACTTCAGTGTACCAATCAGGATGTGTTTTTTTATTTGTGTATAAAGGACAAAAAAATGTAAGAGTTAGGATACATGATTTGGGCAAGTTCCCTAAACAGCCATTTGCCAGAGAGAAAGACTTTCCTTTCAGTCCTTAGAATGTCCATGTGGTGGTAGTCTTTGGTGCCCTTACCTTGCAACCATATGCCCTAGATTTTTCATTAGTATTTTATTGTGATGTGAATCTTATTCTCCCCCGAAATTTGTTAAGGTTCTTACTTCATCTGCTCTTTGTCCTGTGGTGATTTTAGACTTTTTCATCTCTCCTTTCCCCTCCACCACTTGTTTCGCCATCTCCTATACCACTCAAACCAACATGATTCACAGTTGCTTCGGTTTTTCCATCTTACTTGGTCCACCTTACCTGCTCCTAAGTTCTTTCCATTGTGTTATGTATTTACAAACTATTTCACATCTAAGGAATTTTATTTGACATCTGTTCTCTACATGGGCTCCTCAGTCCTTTTCCTTTGTTGTGTATTTGTGCCTAGTGTGTTGATGGTGCTCTAGTATGGTTTTTTTTTTGTTCTTCTAACAAATCATCACACAATTAAAAGATGTGAAACAATACCACTGGTTACATTATGTTCTACGGGAAAGACACTCAGACACAGAGTGGTTCAGGTCATTCTCTGTTTAAAGTAACTCAAGTTTGAATTCAAGAAATGAATAGCTGCATTCTTGTCTATAAGTTCTGAGAGTGAATTCATCTCATAGTTCGTGCATACGGTTCACAGAAATCAGATCCATGTGGTGGCCTTAGGTCTGAGGCTCTTGTGTCCCTGAGAGTAGCTAGTCAATGTACTTCTCAGCATCTAGAAGCTGCCACATTACTTGGCAGATGATCTTGTTTCTCTATCGTCAAAGCCACAGAGCAAGGTCATGTCCTTTCTAAGATCTGAAGCCTTTTGATAGTTCCTCTTCCATCATCTCCTCTATCTTCAATCAGAGAAGTATATCAGTAGTAAAGGTCCTAAGACTAGATAAGGCTCATTGAGGTAATACAGTGAAATTTTCCTCTTTGAAAGACTATAACTATAATTATATCTTCAAAAACTCTTTTACTACAGTGCCAAGATTGGAATTTGCTGAATAACCAGAATGCAAGAACCTTGAGGTGGGAGCATAAGAGTTCTGCCTTGGTATGGCCATATTGCTTATGTGGATTCTGTCCTTTACTGGCTTGCTTTGGCTAATTTGGCGTTTTTGTTCTTACTGGCTTGGTATAGAACCTTGGAGTTAAAATTCTTATTTTGCATTGAATCATTTTGCAATCCCATGCCAAGTCTTCTGTTCTAAATTCCAGTGTTCAGTTACTGCCTCAAGAGGATCAAAAAACTGGTGGAGACTGCACCAGTTTCTTGACCCGACTCCATATTCCCTACGTTATGCTTTCAGTCACTCTATCTTACTGTTCCCTTTGCTACATGTTTTTGTAGTTGTTTAGCTATAGACATTACTGAATTAATTTTTCTAGCAATGGTCCTAGAGACAGTAGCTGAAGTGAGTTCTATGGTAGACGAATAACACATCCTTGAAACTTTTTAAGAAGTCTAAGACAGACCATTCGTTTTTCCTTAAAAGAGTTTAGCTGTCTCTTACTGTCTTTGCCTCCATGCTCAAAATACCTACACTGGCCACAGTTGATTTGTTTTTCTACTGAGCTTTGTCTGGCATGATAGTCGACACTTGAAATGGGCATGACATTAGAAGAATCTTAAAATACGTGGCTTCAGATTAATCGATCAATAACCAGTATTGAGAATCTGATGCTACTTTATGAAGCTGTGATTAACTGTTATTAAAAAAAATCATCATCTCTCCAGGAGGCAGGAGCTGATGCAGAGGCCAGGGAGAGGACCTGTTTACTGGCTTGCTTCCCTTGGTTTGCTCAGCCTACCTTCTTTTAGAAGCCCAGGAACAGAAGTCCAGGGATGGCACCACCCACAGTGGGCTGGGCCCTCCCCCACTGATCACTAAATGAGAAAAAGCCTTACAGCTGGATCTCAAGGAGGCATTTCCTCAGCTGAGGCTCCTTCCTCTGATGACGCTAGCTTGTGCCAAGCTGACACACAAAACCAGCCAGCACAGCAGATAAAATGACCATCTAAACCCAGCGTCCTTCATGTATATCTAGAGACTGTATGATTGTGGGTTCACTGACAAGTAACAGCAACTCACAGTGCTTTTGTTGGTTCTGATGGTCTAGCCTGGTCTTCTAGAGTGTCACTGCACAGAACAAAGCATTTAAAAGTAAAAGAGCTACAATGTAAATTACTATATTATAACATGTTAAAAATCTTATTGTGAAAAACAAGTGCTTTTCTTAGATTTCAGGTTTTATGCGTTTGTAAATTTCAATGTGGAAAAATTCCAGTCTCTATTTTACAAGTAAACATTTATGTATGACCTTACTTCCTTTTCCTGCAAATAAATCCAAAGCAATCTTCAGAAAAAAATAATCATCATCTCTTATTACTTTAAAGGAAATATTCTATAATGTTTGTAACACTGAGGAAACTATAGTACAAATCAGTTATGCTGGTATATCTTTCTTGCTCTGTTTTCAGCAAAATCTATTTGATAGTTTATCTCTGTGACACAGCATCAGAGAATAACAGAGGAAAGACCAATTTTGACCCAGAGATTCATGGGTTTTAGTTCATAGTTACTTCATTCTATGCTTCTCTATCTGTCGATTATGTCACAGGAATCCATGGTAGAGGAAGGCTTCTAACTGAATAGTGGCCAGGGAAGGGGTGTGGGAAAGGAAGGAGGGGAGAAGAGAGAATCTGTGTTAATTCATGTATTTATTTTCTTCTCTATAGGCACCTAAGCAGCAACAGTGTTCCTTACTCACTGACTAAGCATTTGTCAATCCAAGACTAAATGAACAGGAATTATTATATGAAATTGATTAATCAGAGTAAGAATTTCTAGGTGTGTAAACAGAAATAGAAAGATTCAATAATTTGGATCTTCACATGTAAGACTGAAGAATAAAGTAACCTGTGATAACTCAATATCTATGCTTGCAAGACAACTGAAGATACCTACTAAATAAATGAAATAAACCAATTTATCAAGTCTGGGGTAGAAGGCCCTGTACAGTACTGGCACATACAAGCAACTGAAAGTAAAAAGACCAAATGTACTGTAAGAAAATAGTGGCATCAAAGAAACCATTATTCTGAGTGGTGTGATTTCCAATCTTTAAAGAGCTGGGATTTTTTTCAGACTCCCAAATCCATATTCCAGGAATAAACAAACAGAAGTCAAAAGCAAAGTAGGTAGCACCCAACAAAACTACTTTAAAAACCCAATTAAATTATGGCACCAGGATAATAAAGAAAAAAGCCACTAACAAGGTAAAAACTGACAATGGAAATGCTCTGTATTCAGTGATGAGGCCCAGAATCTATCAATTTCAGAAGAAAGGTGTTGGGATTCTACCTCACCAGGTTCTTCTTCAGCTAATATGAATTATCACTGAAAGCTTGGAGTTACTTTTCTATTCATCCTTTGAAAGTCTATCTTGTTTCTCTTCTTCCAGGTATATTTTAATTAAGTAATTTAGCCTAAATTATTCACATGAACACACAACAATACTTTAAATATATCTTAGTCAAAATAAAGTCTTAAATTTCATTAGCAACAATGAAAATGATCAATTGTATATCATGATTGTTTCTCCTTCAAAACATTGCAATTTTATACTCAATTACATATTTTTTTAAGCTAAATTATCCATTTCCTAATTCAACAAACTTAGTGTTGTGCATAAATTGCAATAAGTATGTGGAGTTACTCTATAATTTCAAATTCTGCCAAATCTCATTACTTTTGGGAACATGATTAAAAACTTATTTTTCTTATTATGATATATCTCCCTTGAAAATTCTTTAAATTTATAATTGAAATTAACAGTAGTAGTGGTCTAAAACTTAAAGCCTACTGTATACTAGGAATTGTTGGGCATATTTGACATGTTATTTAGAATTATGTACATTTCTATTTCATAAAATGCTATATGTTTCTATACATGATTGCTTCATTCTCTATCTCTATATATACATATATATTAAACATCCTTCCTCCTTCAATGTTTGCATTTGGATAGTTATTTGTCATATTAACTGTGAAATATGCCATCAGGATGATAAATTCTATTTCATATCAAATCCTATGCCTCTAGAAAACGTTAAGTAAAATTGATGAAATTCAACCAGTTTCTTAGGGATTGTAGACATTTTCTCATTTGAGTAAGGTCAGTGGGCCTTACATAAAAGGAGTAATTAGAAGTATAGTTTACTGATGATATGCTCAATTTGCACTATTATTATTATTATATGAAAGATATAAAAGTTTCATTAACACAAAATGTGTAGTTATCAAATTCAGAGACTCATTCCTTAAGTATTTATGCCATCCCTGCCATGGTTCATATATACTTTTTCGTATAATAAATTTGAAAATATAAAAACTATGTTACTCATTAGATCATCCCACAAACATCAAGACATGGTATTGAGCAAAGCTTTGGTACTGCCTTGGTAGAACAAATGAAACCAAGTCTAACAGCATAAGCTACCTGTTAAAAAGAGGAACACATTGATATGGATATACAAAAGCATCAAGAGCCACCCGTACCAGAAAGAAGGAGGAATGGTGTAGGTATCAATCTATTAAAAAAAAAAAAGTTGGAGGAGAAAAAAAGACAATCTGTGTTTTGATGGTCAGAACATAATGCTATGAGACATGAGCATTCCACATGGAGAAATCAGAAAAGTATGGTGTGAGGAAACACTTGGGATAATAAAGGATCTAGAATTATATGCAGAGGAAGGTATATTTCAATATATTAGAATATATTTTCAGGAAAGCAATTATAAGATCAACTACAGTTAATTTGACCATAGATCATATGTCATGTAGCTCCAGATAACTAAGTTGAAAGATGTGTATCATTTTCTGAGCTGGCTGACTAAATTAAATTCAGGGTGAAAAACTGTGTATATTCAGCTATAATTCAACCCGATTTAGCTGTGGTGTTGCTTTGGAAGTCTATGACTAGAGTTACTATCCAAATGGAGGGTAGATATTTTTTCTTTTCCCTCCTTGAGTTTGTTCAACTCAACTTTATTCTTTAATAGCAGGAAATAATTGCAGGTTGGCATTCCACAGTCATGGGAAGTTTTGCAAGAATGCCTTTTTTCCGTTTGCCAAAATCCTTTCAGGAAAAAAAGACATGCTATACCCGGACAGATGTTAGAAATCATATCTTCTCTGCTTGAAGGCACCCCTACTCATTATGGTGGCAGGGAACATCAAAGAATGTTAATCAGTCATTTTCGCTGTATATAACTACCTTAAGTTTTCAGCTGTCTTATTTTTGGGGTCAGAGTATTAAGTCATTTGCTTTTTCCTTTCTGCAATTGCTATGTTGATTGTAGATTTGCTGCATGGCTTGGCTTTACATTGTTCTCCTTAAATGAGCCCATGGAAGCTTCATGGTGGCTTAGAGAAGGGAAATTGTGTTTGTCCATCCAGAAGAATGTTTTATAAATTCTGCTACCGATGTGATCCAGAACTTTGAGTTTTCCTGATGAGGAAGAAATTTTATTGGGTATAATTTTTGAGAGCGTGGGGAACTACTTACTGCTTTTGGCATGTGAGGCAACACAGCTCTGGGATAAACCTTATTAGTAATTCACATTTGTTATGGTTTTACAGGTGGCTGGGGATTTCTTAAATGCCCTGACTCTCACATAGTTGTTCACATATTGTGTCTTTAGAAAACTGAGCCTATTCTACACGGCAGTAAGAAAAATGGTGCTAATGCCAATGCAGGGCATTTACACTTCTTAATCAGAAGACAAGTGCAGACGGAGTGCAGAAGTTTCACTCAGAGATTTCACATACTTTTACTTTGGCCTCTCATTCCTGATGATCATAACTGGGAAAGTTACTAAACCTTTAAAGTTCAGTTTTTATAATTTATATATTGAACTATTTTAAAGAGGCTTCACACATATATATCATGGTATATCTTTTGGAAAAATTACCATGTGTAAGATTTGAGTACACTATCTACTACATAATTACACTTAAACGATCTAGTGATCATGTTGATACATGATAAGCATTAATATACTTGCGATCTGAAACAAAATCTAGATTCATATCCTGAAAATATGAAGTTTGTATGTTACTGAAACACCTATTTATTTTCTTCTGTAAGTCAACTTTTTCCAGTGCTCATCATTTTCAGACAAGGGGTATGTCCTATCTAAGGTCTTCAGAGAAAGTTAACAATTTCCATCCATTGATCTTTTGAAAAGAAAAGCATTTCTTATATGGATGAAACCTTTGTTTGCTCTTTGCCTCAAAAGATAGTTGATAATTGGTTTTCAGTTACTTTTTGATAAATGGAAGAGGAGATCATGAAAGTTTTAGTAAGGTGATTTCTAATCCTTTCAATAGACTAGGGAGCATATTGGAACAATCTTCTAAGGACAGGTGGAAAATATTTGCTCAGTTGCCATCATGACTATTAATTTTGTCATAAAGCATAGACTATCTGTAACTTGATTTTATTAAGTTAATATTAATCTACTTTTAGCAGCACATGTTTGATCAATGAACTTAGAATGAGAAGCCTGCATTTGCTTCTATAACTCTGTAAATCTCTATGAGTGTTTAAGCATTGAACATTAAAATAGAGTTAAGTGTTTGGCAAGAAGTTGGCAGGCTTCATTTTAACAACCACTTATTTGTGTATGTTTCCAGTTGGAAATGTACTGTATCACACTGAATGATATTGATTATGTCAGTTGGGTGACTAACACGAGCTTTTGTAAATATCCCATCTTATACCTAGCACTGATTGCTGCTAGGTCATTCATCACAGTACATATAGTATGAATGTCTGAGATCATGTTGTTTTCTTTTATTGATGGATGCAGCACACTACTTAAATGAATACAATCATAAGCAGAAATTTTCAGGTACTTTGGAGGAGTCATTAACAAAATAATTTAAATATTTCCCCTCAAAGCATGTGTTAGAAATGCAATACCTAATGTAACAGTGTTGGGAAGTAGTGGCTACTTAGAAGATTGTTAGGTCATAAGGGCTCCATCTGATGAATGGACTATTAGTATAATAAAAGTACTTGAGGCTGTGAATTCAATTTCTTACTTTTTCTTACCTTCTTTTTCTGTTCTATATTCTCCAGGGACTAGCCTTTTAGTCCAGAGGTTTTTTTTTTTCCAGATCTTAGATCATTGAGCAAATAAATTTATTGTCAAAGGTAAATTACTCTTAAATGTTATATTATTGTAACAAGGAACAAAGTATGATGATTCTGAATAAGAATTAAGTAAGTTATTATAAAAATCCTGATTAAGGTAATATATTAGAGGTGGAGAGAGAGAACTCAGCAGTTAAAAATGCAAACTCCTCTTGCAGAGGACATGAGTTCAATTCCCAGCACCTACTACGTTGGATACTTCACAACTCCTACTCAGGGAATCCAACAGACATCTTCTTCTAGACTTTGTACATACTTACATTCATGTGAACATACCTGCAAACAGATACAAGCAGATAACTAAATATAAGGAATAAATCCTTAAAAAGAAGATATACTAATAAACTATGTTTTCCATATTTGAAATCTACCAACACACCCCCCCAACACACACTATATATATACATATATAACATCATGAACACACACACATGGTAAAGGTAAGCATTCAGATTATACAAAAATCTGCCAGATGAGCTAATTCTAACCTTCTTATTTCTATCATTTCCTCATTAAACAAATATTTACATAAAATAAATTTATTACAAATGGCATGGGTGGGGAAAGTGAAAGGATGCATCACTGATTCATTGTAAAAGAAAATATCCCTAAGCATAAATATTAATCTTTTGTATAGAAGTGAATGTAAACACCATAAAATAGTGGGCCATTTTAAGTGAGAAAGTTCACGTCAGGTACTCAAGGTTAAGTCTTCATTTGGCTTTTTATGCTTGTCCAGAGGAAAAATGGGCTTCAAATATTACAATTTATGTTTTTTCTTTTTTTTGATTTATTAGCTTTATAAAATTGCCAATCCAAGTTCCCACTCCCCTCCCCTCCTCCAATTCCCTCCAAACACCCACCCACCCCACCCCCTCCAATCCTCAAAGAAGGTAAATTACATTGTTTTGTGGAAAGTCCAAGGCCCTCCCTACTATATCTAGGCTGAGCAAGGTATCCATCCAAAGAGAATGGGTTCCCAAAAAGCCAGTACATGTAGTAGGGATAAATCCTGGTGCCACTGCCAGTGGTCCTTCAGTATGCCCCAGTCATCAACTGTCAACCACATTTAGAGGGACTAGTTTTGTCCTATGCTTGTTCCTTTCCAGTCCGGCTGGAGTGGGTGGGCTCTGATTAGCTCAGGTAGACTGTTTCAGTGGGTGAACCCATCATGGTCATGACTTCTTTGCTCATATTCTCATTCCTTCCCTCTTCAACTGGACTTTGGCTGTACAGTCCAGTGCTCCGATGTGGGTCTCTACCACTGTTTCCATCAGTTGCTGGATGAAGGTTCTATGGTGATATTTAAGATATTCATCAGTCTGACTACAGGGCAAATCATGATCGGGCCCCCTTTCATCTATTGCTTAGGATCTTTTGGAGTCGGCCTTGTGGATTCCTGGGAATTTCTCTAGAGCCAGGTTTCTGCTAATCTTATAATGGCTCCCTCAATCAAGATATCTCTTTCATTGCTTTCATCTCTGTTCTTCCATCTCAACTATTCAATTCCCTCAAGTTCTCCTCAACCCTCCCCTTCTCCCTTCTCTTCTCCCCCTACCCTCCCTTTCCCCCCCACCCCACCCCTGCTCCCACTTTTGTCAGGTGATCTTATCTGTTTCCAAATTCCAGGGGGATCTGTATATGTTTTTCTTTGGTTCACCTTATTACTTAGCTTCTCTAGGATCATGAGATCCTATACAGGCTCAATGTCCTCTGTTTATAGCTAGTATCCACTTATGAGTAAGTACATACCATTTTCAACTTTTTGGGTCAGGGTTACCTCACTCAGGATAGTGTTTTTTAATTCCATCCATTTGCATGCAAAATTCAAGATGTCATTATTTTATACCACTGAATAGTACTCTAATGTGTAAATGTGCCACATTTTATTTATCCATTCTTCAGTTGAGGGGCAGCTAGGTTGTTTCCAGGTTCTGGATATTACAAACAACACTGTTATGAGCATAGTTGAACAAATGCTTTTTGTCTTTTCCTCCATTTCTCTAAGGGAGTTTTTCATTTTCTCTTTAAAGGTCTCCATCATTTTATAAAATTATGTTTAAATCGTTGGGTTTTTTTTTTTTTTTTGCTTCTTCTGGGATAAGATGATCAAGTCTTCCTGTGGTGTGACCACTGGGTTCTGGTGTTACCAGGTTGCTTTTTAGGTTGTTGGAGGAATTCTTGCATTGGCACCTACCCAATGTAGGTGCCGGCAATGTCTTTGTATCTTGGTCCAATCTTGCAGTGGCTGTCTGAATGTTGTAGTGTTTTTCTTGTTCTGCTCTGTATTGTCAATGTCTGTGTCTCAGGAAGCCTCTGAGGTCTCTAAACCTGCTCTCTTGGTCTTCTCTCCTGGTTTGCTCTCTTGGTCCCCTCAGTATTGTAGCAAGCTCTCAGCTCCTAGGCAGGGTGTCACTAGTAGCTTGGGGGGTCCAGTGGATAGGGTTGGGTTTTGGGGGAGCCTACCCAGAGGAAACCCTCTGCTGACTGGCTAGAAAAGCCAAGGGAGTTGGGGAGGGGCCTTGGGTTTTGTCCCATGGTGAGGGTCCTAAAGAGTGGGGTGTCCTGCCGCATGGCTGTTCACTCACCTCTTAAGTCCCCTCAGTAGAGCAGCAGGCTCTTAAGGCTCATCAGTTGTGGAGCAAGCTGTGTTTCCGAGTTCCACTGAGTTTGCAGGAGGATAGGCAGGTCTACAATTTATGTTTGATCAATCAAAATAAATACTCTATTGAGAAAAAAACAAACAAAAATGACACAGTGAGTTATTAATACCTATTATGTCTTGAATTTAAAATGTCCCTCACATGCTCATGTTTTGAGCAGGTGTTTCCTTGGGCTACTTTGAGATGCTACAGAAACTTTTAATTTGGGACTTAGCTGGTGGAAGTCGGTCTCAGGTCGAACCCTTTGAAACTCACAGCTTATTGTTAGTGCTTATACATCCCTCGAGAGGCCCTTATCTGGACCTACTACTCTCTTGAATATTGTAAGGTACTTTTATGGTCATTTTGTTTCAATTTGCTTATTTTTCTTTCCAATATTAAGACTATCCCTTCTTCCTGGGGGAATTATTACACAACACATTTCCACAGTTAAGTTTATATTTGGACACCAAGTAGAGGCAAAATGATTAAATTCAACGTCAAGTAATACTAGCCTGCCAAAACCTGATTGATGCTCATACAATGGTCAAATATTTTTGTACTCAAGATTAGTTTTCAAACTAACCTTTAAGAATCTCCGTCTTTGAGACCTAGAAGTAGTTGCGCACCCCTTTAATCCAGGCACTCAGGAAACAGAGGCAGGAATATCTCAGAGTTTTAGGCCAGTCTGTTCTACAGAGTGAGTTCCAGGATAGCCAGGAGCAAACAGAAAAACTGTGTCTTGAACCCTCCCAAAATGGAAACAGAATTATTTTATTATATAGTTAAATAATATTAGTATGTATGCATACTTTTATATATCCTTGTTACTTTTCCAGCAAAGGAATTTGGATGAATAAATGACTAAGAGCTATTTTGAAGGCTGGAAGATACTGATAATCATTTGTTCAGACAACTTACTTTTGTTCTTGTATTTTAAAGAGAGAACTGCAAAGACTAGAATCCATGGTATGTTAGGGCATACATAAAGTACAGATACATCTGGGTAACTTGTGACCACTCAAGATGTTCAACATATTCCACATTGCCTAGGGCAGAGTTGAGGATTCTAGGTAGAACACTGTCCTTCAGGCATACTTGGCAATCCCCTCTTGCCTATGATTTCCTGAAGACGATCCTGCAAGGATTGAGCCCATCATTAACTTTCCATCAAGGGTGGGCACATGAAGTCCTGCCTTTCTCTAAGGATGTATAGACAGTGTACTGTTTCTAAAGGAGAGAGACTTCTTTTTTCCTTCAGAGTTGTAGCAACCTGCATTCCAAACAGATATCTGTCACCCACACTTTCCAAGATAAGCCCTTTAAACTTACTTTTCCACCAAGCTAGAGTTGAATGTAACTGCTTCTTTGGTCAATCTTCAGTGTTGGCCTGTATCTGGAGTGAATCAAGGTTCATCTCCCCAGGACAAGTTCAGGTGACAGAATCCCAAGGAGCCTTAGCTCAGAGTATGAGGTCAGAGTGAGAGTCAGGAAAAAAATCAGTAAGAAGCAGAGAAAGGGAATTTTGTTGTTACTTCACTTCTTTATTCCAAGACCTTGATGGGTATTGTGCATGTCTTTACTACACAAATTTGACAACAAAGTGATCATATCTCCTGTCTATCTATTAATATCATATAGGATCATATTATGCAATACTGTTTTGCTTTTTAAATGGAACCTATAAAGTTTATAACCCCTTGTATTTCTAGAAATCTGTCTGAAAATTCCCAAAGCCAGGGAGAGTTTGTACCTCTTTAGACATCTAAAAGAGTCAGTTTGTAGAAATAGCTTTATGAGAATATACATAAATTTCTGTACACATTATCTAGTATCAGTATTAAAATACCTCTCACAATATCTTTCATTGTTTCCATAGACTCTACAAGCAGAATTACACTATAAATTAAAAAAAACAAGTGTTCCCAAAGTTGACTTTGCAGCAAATATAAATTTTAATATTGGTTGTATTATGTTCTAAGTAAAACCAAAAGCAGAAATATATTTAATTGTATCAATACACATTTTAAGGCAATATGCTGCTCGTGAGTGTAAAAGGCAATACTTTGAAGTGAATAGAAACTTTTGAATACATGTGTGTCTGTAGCTCTTTTCTAGCTGTTAAGTTTTCAGAAAACACCAAGGACCTGACATTCATTTGGTTAAAAAGGTATTTACACTAAACTGTATAATTGTTTAATGATGAGAAGTGGAAAATGATTTAGAGTTTCACTGTAAAATAACGACAATTGCTTGGGTTGTAAATGAATCTTTTGAAGATTGAGTGAACAGATTAGAACTAAGCATATCTAAGAAGTCTCAGGGGAAGCTGTGCTGTGGAGATGCAGTATATGCTGCTTACTCCACAGGAGTCAGCCTTGGCCTCTTGGTAATAAACCAGCCTGAGAATCAAAACCTTCTTAATTTTTCCTTGCACATGCTCAGTCCCTTTGTTGGGATTTTAGAATCTGGAACTCTGGATTGTGAACGAAGCACCCACCACTCTTCTATTGACCAGAGCATCCTCCATTGCCATTAGTTACCATGTGTGTCAATTGCTCATGGAATTTAAGAAAACTACCCAATCAGTTTGGCAGCTTCACTGACTATGGATGTGTGTTTCTAGAGAATAAAAGGGATTCAGAAATGTGCTTACTTTAATAGTGCAAAGAGGGTAGGCAGACCTACTCTGCACTCATGTGTCTTTCTGCTTTCTTCAACTCTCTTCTGATCAAGGATGCTTTCTTAGCATTTGGTTATCATAGCACTGCCCTGCCAGGCTCTCTATGGTGCTTTTCTGTTCATTATATCACTTTTCCTTGCACTGGAGGAGCTAATGCCGTGCTTACACTGATGCACAGATATGCCAAATGATTTCGAGAAACACAATAAAAATTGCTCCTTCAATTTCTCTCGTCTCTATTTTCTCTGACACTTTTTATAGTCTATGATCTAGAACCAATCTAAGTGACCCTCAACCAATGGGTTTAGAAAACTCGGTTTGTATACACAAGAAAGCATATTTATCCATAAAGAATTAGATTCTATTATTTGTAGCAAAATTCATGAAACTGAGGGACTTTATTTTAAGTAAAATAAGTCAACACAGAAAGTCAGCTCCATGTCTTCTCTCATATATGCAAACAGAACATTAACAATTTGAGAGCAAATGGGTTAAAGTGTTTCCTGCCAAGTCTGAGGAACTGAGTGGGATTTCTTGAACACAGATCTTGGGAAGATAGGATCAACTCTTGCTGCTTTTGCTCTGATTTCTACATATGTAATGTGGTGCATCACACACACAGAGACACACACACAGAGTCACAACAATCACACACACACAGTCACAACAATTAAAAGCTATAAAATATCAACATGAACTACTATAATGAACACTACTATATTAAGAGAGTATGTTTTCTGAAGGTGGAACAAGGACAAATTTGATCAGTGCATGATAATATATGTATGGAATGTATGGAAATATACTCTACTACAGTATGTATAATGTATATATGTATAATATATACATATGTACATTCACATGCATATGTTGATATGTATATACATTGGCATAATGTAATATAGTATACACGTATACATAGTAATTTATGTAATATGTCAACACTTAAAATTGTAAACATTAGTTGGATACAAATTCATGGGTTCATCTTCAAGGTATTTGTTCTGTCAATACACATGGAGAGTTTCTTGATAATGACATTTGATGTACAAGTTGAATTTTATCAAAATTATGATACATCTTTTGGGCTTAGATATAGTAGTGTACATCAAATCTATATACCATTATTAACCCCCTATTGTTAGCTCTTTCACCAAGGACTTTTGTGCATTTTGTGTTAATTTTTGTATATAATAGGAGGTGAGGGTTGTTAGGACTTTATTTACAAATGGCACTGGGCATCTAGATTTCCTGAAATTAAACCTTGGGTCTCCAGAAGCGGCCAATAGCTTGCATCTACAAAACTGTTTCTTCTATTGAGTTTTTCATAATAATAAATTTATAATTTGTGTTATCCATTATCCATTATGAGATAATTATGTAAACCTTTATTCCTCAGGGAAAATGTTTTTAAAACCCAAAGATAATTTTAATGTGTGAAATTGTAGGTAGATTCTAAATGAGTTATATTTTCCATAAAGAAATAAGGGCTTTTAAATTGCTTGTTCTCTTATGATAAGGGGTCTTTTTTAAGAACTGAAAAAAGTTTGTTTCAAAAACCCTTTCTGTTGTATATTTTTTTGTTGCAGCCTAAATCTAACATCAAAACACCAAAATGCCCTCAGTTTAGCCTTTTACAGGGTCCTAATGGCATCTTTAGTGACCACTGATCAATTTTAGTGAGTGAGAACATGAAATTTAAAGTTTACATTGTGCTGTTCTCTCTTGCTTTATCTCAGAGTCTTTTCAGGTCAGAGCAGAGCATTTTCCTTGCATTGTATTTTAAAATTTGATATTGCAGCAGGGCATCTAGCTTGTTTATTTGCTTATTTTTATTTGTTGAAACAGTAGAAGTCATCTTGCAGGCACCTGTCAGAGAGCCTGTGGCCTGGTGTCTCTGAACTGAGCATCTCATTAAGTGATGCTGAACATCCTGAGGAACCTGACAAATGTGCCCCCAAATAAATGTTTCAGTTTCTACAAAAGTAGGGAAACCCCCTTCCTTTGCAGCGCTCTATACAAGACAAGCAAGACTTACAGAAGGAAACAAAATTTTATTTGGGAGAAAGAGTATAGACTAAATTGGGTTGAACAAATGTGCATTTTCTCTGTCCTCAGATTATGAGAACAGGCTCAAATTCTAGCTGTAATTTGGATAAGGCAGTAATAACTTTTGGCTGTATGCTTTTTGTGGGTTTGTTACAATCTCCATCAAATTTGAGAATATCATTTGAAGTGTGAGTGTTCTCATGACAGTACTCAAACATGATAGATGGCTCATGCTACTGTCCTGTGCTGCGGCATCTGATGACAAGAGTGTGGTCAGACAGAATTAAACTTTTCTGTCTTTCACTGGGAAGGGCTACTACATTTCTCTAAAACCTAAAATCTCTCCTTTATTTGTTTTGAAGTAATGGTCTGTAGCCTCTGATTCAGTAAAGTCAATCTTCTCAGCTTTGCAGACCAATTTGAAGACAATATAATAATACCTAGTGTAGTACTCCCATGGTGATTGGATGCTTCTGTTTCAAATCATGTTCTGAGCATTAGTGTCTTTGGAGAAGTGGAAGACATGCTCACTGATTCAGAAGGACTTGCCTTCCCATTGAAGGCAGTTAGATTCAGTGTCCACACAGGCTTTTTCCCTTATGTTCAGTGCCCACCTATTTTCCACACGCTATGCAGTTATGTCATTATTTGTTTATTCACCTTGCTATTCCACTGCACTCTTTTCCTTTAAAAGAAGTTTATTATTTCTACAGATTTTTTTAATGATGACTTTAGTATTGGTGTTGTCGTTATAGTCACTTTTTTTATTTATTTTTCCATACATTGTTTTGTTTTATTTTTTCCATTCAAGAACATAATTAAAGAAATAATTTTTTTTTCCTTTCTTCCCCTTCTCCCGGTCCCCTCCCACTACCCCCCCACCCCTCCTCCCTCCCCTTCTTCCTTGAAAGAGGGCATGGTGCCCTGCCCTGTTAGAAGTCCAAGGCCCACCCCCATCCCTCCTGGCCTAGGAAGGAGTGCATTCAAAAAGACTCGGTTCTCAA